>JARQOC010000005.1:312552269-312568688 GCA_033576535.1 Allobates femoralis
GGGGTACAGTATATATAACACTAAGGGGGCCAGTATATTCCACTAAGGGGGCCTGTATACCTCTAAGGGGAAATGTTTCCAATAGGGGGGACTGTATACCACTAAGGGGGCTTGTAATACCGCGGGGGCCAGTATAATACCAACCAAGTGGGGCCTTAACCTACTAAAGGGGGCTTGTCTACCCACTAGGGGGCCTGTCTACCACTAGGGGGGGCCTGTATACTACTAAGAGGGCCTCATATACCACTAGGGGGCCTGGCTATACCACCTAAGGGGGCCTGTATACCACTAGGGGGCCCTGTAAATCACTAGGGGGGCCTGGTATACCGACGGGGGGAAACGGTGGGGGTGGCGTATATACCGTGGGGTGGCCTGTAAATATGGGAACACCTGAATATACACTATGGGGGCCTGTATAATATCACTGGCGGGGGCTGTCTAACCTCTGATGTGGGGCCTGTATATACCACTAATGGCAAGCCTGTATATACCACTGGGGAGGCTGCTGTATACCACTGGGGCTGCTGTATATACTGCTGGGGCCTGTATATACCACTGGGGAGGCTGCTGTATACTACCACGGTGGAGGCTGCTGTATACTACCACTGGGGAGGCCTGTATACCACTGGGGGAGTCTGTATACCACACTGCTGGGGGCTGTATAGCTGTGCTTGGGTCCACCCTCAGCTTATACACGAGTCAATAGGTTTTCCCAGGTTTTGGGGGCAAAAGTAGGGGGGCCGGCTTATACACGAGTATATACGGTAATTATATTGCTATACAAAATGTATAGTAAAAAAAATATTGGTAATGGCAATGGGCAAGGATGCGGAAAAGAAAAAAAAAAACATTCCGTACCACTAGCAAAATTCATTGTGGGCAGTAATACTCCCAAATTTATTTCACAAATGTCCACCTTTGCTTTCATCAAGCATATTTGTAAGATATAAACAATGGGTAATTTGGAATATATTTCACATCACTCATTTCGGTAAAAGCAGAATGGTATTACCTATAAGGGTGCATGCACACAATCCAGAATAGCAGCATTTTGGATAGAGCATTTCACCGCTGTGTCCAAAACTCTGCGTTGTACAGTACCAGCACAGTGGATGAGATTTCTAAAAATCCCATGTCCACTATGCTTCTGCCTGCTGCAGTGTGTCTATCCACTTTTTGGGCTGCGTTTGCAAAAATGACATGCGTTTTTACTTGCTTTTTCAATGCGTTTCCCAATTAAATCAATGGGTGCATTAACGCAAGCAGTTCATTGCTTTTCTATGCATTAATGCAGTGCAAAAATGCATAGAAATGCAAACGCAACGCCCTGTAGATGTGAACTTAGGCTAGCGTCACACTTGGAGGGACGTGTTTGGCAAGCCTGCATTAATGCTAGGCGTTTTTTTGAGTTGCTATTTTGATGCCAAAAAAAGCTAGCGTTAACGCATTCATTAATGCATGGTACATATACGTACCATGAGTTAACGCATGCGTTTACCACAGGGTGACATGTTAAAAAAAACGCATGCATTTTTGCTACAGCACCCAAAAACGCTGCTACCGTGTTTCCCCGAATATAAGACAGTGTCTTATATTAATTTTACCCCCAAAAGTCCCACCCTGTCTTATATTCGGGGTATGACTTATATTAAAAAAAAAAAGACAAAAATGAAAAGTCCCAGCCCCATACAGTATGCCACTGCAGCCCCCAGCACAGTACCGTTAAAACCGCAATTCCGCCGCACAGCCGACTTGCGGCACACTTGCGGCAGGTCCCCATACAATGTACGGTACTGTATGGGACACTTGCAGCAAGGTGCGGCAAAGGTGCGGTAACCGCACCTTGCCGCAAGTGTCCCATACAATACCGTACATTGTATGGGGACCTGCCGCAAGTGTGCCGCAAGTCGGCTGTGCAGCGGAATTGCGGTTTTAATGGGCAAGTTGGCAAGGAAACATCCTTACTTTTTAGGGTAATGGCGGCCTCGGGCTATGGATTCCTCCGCGGTGCAGGGCGTTGTCCAGATGCTTCTTCATGCAGGAGTTTCTGGCCAATCAGCACTCGAGCTGCTGAGCCAATCAGCGCTCGAGATGCTGGGGAGCCGCTGGCCAATCAGAAGCTCCTGCCGGCAGCGGTGACGTCAGGCCGGGGCGACAGGCGCACAAGATTAACCCTATGCCCTCGGGGTTACCTGCGGCACCTGAGGGCAGAGGGGAGCCCACGGGGGACAGCGGACCTGCGGCTGCACCTGAGGGCAGAGGGGAGCCCACGGAGGACAGTGGGGCCAGTGGGACAGCGGGGACACAGGTAAAACATGCAATTGGCAAAAATGGCACTTTAGCGGTATCCTGTCTTATATTCCCCAAAAATAAGTCTCTCTGTCTTATAATCGGGGTATGACTTATATTGGAAAATTCTGCGCCAGCCCTGCCCTGACTTATATTCGGGGGTGACTTATTTTCGTGGAAACAGGGTAGCAGTGTTTTTTGTTGCTGATGTAAAAACGCATAGCGTTTTTAGCAGTGCACTTTGACACTGCGTTTTTTGCATTGGAGCCTATGGATCTGTTAACGCATCCATTTTTTAACATGTGCAACTTTGAAAAACGGTAGGTTTTAGCAGAACCAGGGATCAAGTGTGACCCAGCCTTAGCCTTAGTGATAAATTTCTGTTTTTTTTTAATTATCTGATTGCTGTTATTTGCAGAAACAATTCTATGACTGGACACCTCCTGTTACACATTGTTTTATAGCATCCCCTGCATTTTCTCAACCCCTTGGTGAGTGAGCCATTTTTGACCCAAGCATAATTGTTTCATATTTTAATTCATAATTCAATAGCATACATGAAAGAAATCAACTTTGTAATATTTTGTATCAAACTAATTTGATTCTTTCTCTGCCAGAATTGATCAGTTATTATCAAAATTCAGAATTCTGATTTAAAATACAGCTACATCTCAATTAATTAGAATATCATCAAAAAGTTAATTTAATTCAGTAATTCAATAAAGTGAAACGCATATATTATATAGCGTCATTACAGAGTGATCGATTTCAAGTGTTTCTTTATGTTAATGTTGATGATTATGGCTTACAGCAAAGGAAAACTCAAAGGTCATTATCTGAGAAAATTAAAGTAGGGATGATTAAGGGTTAAAAACTGCACTGCTATATTCCACGAGACATCAAAAGGTGAATATAATATAGACAGCAGCTAACATTGGCACATGACATTACATTCGGACCTCTGATTGGCCAGCGGCTTACCATACATCTACAGCAGCGAGAGAGCTCAGAGTCGTGCCCGGAATACCGATAAATACAGCATGGACCATGGAGGACCGGTGAGAGGTATGTGTATGTGTTGGTGTGTGTGCGTGTGTGTGTTTTTTGCAACTATCGTAATGGGGATATTGGGGCTGCAAGGGGATGATGAGGATATTGGGAGCTGCAAGAGGATGATGGGTATATTGGGGATGTAAGGGGATGATGGGGCAGCAAGGGGATTTATTCGGTATTGGGACTGCATGGGGATGATGGGCATCATGGAAAAATAAGACATATCCTGAAAATAAGACCCAGTGCATCTTTGGGAGCAAAAATTTATATAAGACACTCTCTTATTTTCAGGCAAACAGGGAAGGTGACCAGTTTCTTCTGAGCACTCTGATATCCCAATGTGCTCAGAAACATCTGTTTGAGCAAATGGCAGGGCTCAAAAGCAAAGAAGCATTATTTCAATTTTGGAACATAAATTTGGCTGAAATTAATCGCAAACACGATGTCTCATTTGCAGAGCCTCTACGGAACTTAAATAGCATAATCCGCCCACATGTGACAGCATTTTTGAAATTAAAGGAAATCTGTCAGGTCAAAAATCCATATGTAACTGATACCATTTTCTAATTATTTCTCTAAACTCTTTCTATTCATGAATTTCTATTATTCATGCTTCCCTCCTATCCTTTGTAAACTTCAAAATAAAAGATTCATTCCATCTGTCTATCACAGTGAGTTCTCTAATGCACGTTCCCCAGGGAATGAATATTCATGTATCACTACACTGCAATGCCCTTCCCTCTGGGTTTTATGTTGTGTGACTCATTGCAGACAGAGGATAAAGGTGGGGGAAAGAGATGTGTGCTCTTAGCAGAGCAAATCTGAAATCTTCATTGTGTGTATCTGACGCATGTGTATAGTGTGTGCACAATATGTCAGTTCCTGACACAGACTAAGAGGAGACTGATATGTTATGGACTTCTGTACCTCACCATGGACATGTTCCTATCCCCCGGACAAAGAGCCTGACATGTCATGGACTTCTATACCCCAGCCTAGACATGTCCCTATCCTCTAGAAAGAGCCTGAAATATCCTGGACCTCTATATGACTCCCTACTCCCTACCCCTGTCTCCCTATTTTTACCATTTGCTTTGGCAATGCTAACATGTACTTATTCCTGCCAATAAAGCCCATTTGAATTTGAATTTGTGTGCTGGAGATATTCCTATTTGTTTATGAGAACATTTCATCACTAGCTCAGCAGATACACACATTACATGTATGCAAGAAAACCAATGTTCATATAAACAGGAATCTTTTACAGATAGCACAGACTGTAGTGATATTACCCAGCAACTTGCAAAAAACCTAAGATTTTTCAGCATAACCAGCACTGACGGGAGGGATAGAATACCAGCTTGGATAGGCGTGGATATTTAAATAACACTTACAGACTGTTATGGCCACTTTACACACACCAACTTATCTGTCCAACTTCTGACCAAATTACTGGTTGCAGTGAAATCATGGACACATTGTTCCATTTGTACACAGCCACAAAATGGAGCAATGTGTCCATGATTTCACTGCAACCAGCAATTTGGTCAGAAGTTGGACAGATAAGTTAGTGTGTGTAAAGTGGCCCTTACTCTCTGACTGCTCAGGAGTTATGACCATTACTTTTAAAGCTGCCTGCAGGTTGTGAATATACTTATAGCAAGATAACTACACAGCGTACATTAATAATTTTTACATTTTCTTAAAGGTCTACCTGAGCACTATTCAAGGGCACTATTAGTATCACACTAAAAAATGACCTGACAGAGTCCCTTTAAACCTATCAAGGAATTTATGTAAGGTTGTTCTCAACATTCTGAACTCCTGGGTGCTTCACAGAACTTTTTAACCCCTTCACAACCCTGCCAATTTAATTTTGTTGTACTTTCATTTTTCCTGACTTCTTCCAAGAGTCATAAACTTTTTAAATTTTCCAGCAATAATATATTTTTTGCGGAACAAATTGTACTTTTGAAAAACATTATGTATTTTACCATATAATGTACTGGAAAACAGCTAAAAAATTCCATGATTGGTGAAATAGCAAAAAAGTGCAATTACCATATTGTTCGCTTTTTAAGACACACTGTTGCTTCCCCTAAACTGGGGGGTAATCAGGGGTGCAGCTTAAAAAGCGCATGTAAAAAAATAACCAATAAAAATCAAAAATTAAATTAGAAGGGAGGGGCTGCTAAGCGGGGGTGCCAGATCCAGGTTCCGTAGGGTGAGGGCACAGTTGCACTACCGCAGCTGAGGGTGATGACCGGGCGGTGGCGAGCGGTGGACGCCGCCATGTTCTCTCTGCCCGGTTGCATTCACTAAACAGTGTGCAGCCGGCCAGTAGAGTTAGAGACATCAGAATGGCTGCGGGTCTCCGTTATGGCCGCGGCCATTTTGTTAAAGTATTGTCACGGTGTAGTGAGCATGCTTAAGAGGGAATGGCAGTTATGGGTAGGGTGACCAGGGAAGACTAGTCTGACCCCAGTCTACGAATCCTGAATGGCCCTGATCCCGAAGGTATCTCTAAAGGTGAGAAGGTTCGGGCCTCCAGCCTCTTCCTAAAACTCTTCCACCAGCCCTGCGCTATTTCCCCCTCACCTCCCTCCACAGAACTTGGATACAGCAACTCCAAAGGAAAGGACTTCAGCAACACAAACACACAGGTCAGCACAGCATGGCTTCCAGGTGTGAAACTCTATCAGCAGCACTACCTGGTGGAAGGAGAGGCTACTTAAAGGCTAGGGGGAGGGGAGTTTAGGTGAGTCACACATTAACCCCTCAAACAGCAGTTGAACCTAATAGTGAATGCAGTTCACAACACAGGAGGCCAGGACCTTCACAACTATCAACGATGCAGCTTTTAAAGACAAACATACACAGCAGCATTCAGCAATGTCAGCGCCAAATAAGCGCGTGACAGTACCCCCTCTTTTAAGAGACTACGGCACATCCGAAAGAAGTCCACATTCATTGAGTGATGAGATATGAAAGACATTACGGGTTGCCAAACCTGGGTGTAGGACAAGGCGGTACAGCACAGGATTACAAATGGCCGATATCCGAAATGGTCCTATAACCCCACAACCAGGAACCCCAGCAGCACACCTCCACCTGACGTGTTTGGACAACACCCACACATACTCATTAACTCTTAGGTTCGGACTTGCACGTTTATTACCAAATCTGCGGTCACAGTTAGAGTGCACACATCCAGGATGGAAAAACGCAGCAGCGTCCCCCCGGGGCCCAGGGCTCCCTCCCCTGGAGTGCACAGCAGGAACCACCACACCTCCTCGGCCCCTCCTCGTGGAACGACGCCTAGACCCACCATTAATCTGAGGCATAGTCTGGACTCCACCCCCTCTTCCAGGCTCACTCCCATTCACTTCTGGATGGGTGGTAGGAGTCGATGCAACCAGTATGGTAGAAATAGTTGTAGCGAAGCAATTACTCACACAGAAAGTCCCCCAAGTTACAACCTTTCTGGCCCGCCAGTCAATTACTTGGTTGTGTTTCTCCAGCCAGGGAAGGACCAATACAATGGGAGTGGGCAGGTTCTCCAATTCTCCTATTCTCAAGTTCACATTACACACCTCTTGGGAGAGGACCTTCTGGCTGAGTAGAACTGAATCGATCGAGGTGATGGGAATGGGTCTCACTAAAGCACTGCTGGTGAGACCATGAGCCTGAGCAAAGCAAGAATCCATCAAATTGACCCCTGCTATCGACCAGAACTGGCACAGTCTCGATTTTACCATCCACCACCACCTTGGCAGTTAGTGTGAACGGAGACTTAGCGAGGAAGTTAAGATAAACTCTCTTGTCGTCTCCTTCTGAACGTCCCGAGGTAGGCTGCTTCTGAGACTACGTGGTCTTGGAACGAAGTGGACGAACCTTAATAAAATGGTCAGATTTTCCACAGAAAAAACTTGCTCTGCCCACTTTGTGAACAGTAGCCACAGTAGGTTTAACACGAGAACCTACTGCCTCCAACTGCATGGGCTCATCGGGTATAGTCTCCTCAGCAGCGATGGGTACAGGAGACATAGTAGGTTTTGGCCTCTCCCTCAGGCGTCTGTCAACCCGTGTGGCTAGAGACATCGCAACCTCCAAAGACTCAGGTGTGACGTACTGAACCAGGGTGTCTTGCAGTCTAGCTGACAAACCCAAGCAGAACTGACTCCGGAGGGCTGGGTCATTCCACTTGGTGTCGCCCATCTCCGAAACTCCGAGCAGTACTCCTCTACTGCTCATGTGCCCTGCTTGAGTTTACGGAGATTAGACTCAGCAAAGGTCACCCTATCTGGTTCACCGTACACCAGAGCAGCAAAAAACCCACACAGCAGCATCCAGCAATGTCAGCGCCATCTAAGCGCGTGACAAGTATCTACCAACTGGCTGCACAGTTAGTAATAGTGAATGCAGCCGGCCACAAGAAACATGGCAGCGCCCACTGCTCGCTGCCGCCTCTCATCACCCGGTACTCCGTTCCCGCATCCATGCAGCATCGGTCCTGCACCTTTGCCTCTCACCCTCCTGAACCTGCCTCCGGCACCCCCGCTCAGCAGCCGCATTTCAGTATGCCATGTGGGTCCGGGGGAGGGGGAGGAAGGGGAGATGGGAAAGAGGCATATACACAAAAGGGGCAATACACAGGATGAGAACATCTACACAGGATGGGGGGACATAGTTTCAGGATGGGGGACAGGAGGGGGGGCATATATACAGGATGGGGGCATATATACAGGATGCTGGGCATATATACAGATTGGGGAAATATATACAGGATGGGGAACATATAGATAAGATGGAATGTATATGACAGGATGGGGTATATACGGTATACAGGATGGGGGCCATATTTACAGCATGGGGACATGTATGCCATGATGAGGGATATATATATCAGGATAGGGGGCATATGTACCAGGATGGGGGGACATATATACAGAATGGGGACATATATACTGGGATGAGGGATATGTATGCCAAGATGAGGGATATATATACCATAATGGGGGGACATATATACCGGGATACCATAATGGGGGGTTTATGTACCAGGATGAGGGACATATATACTGATTTGTAAGATGAATAAGACGGACCCCATTTAACATTAAAAATGATTTATTTTCTCTTTTCCTTCACCAAATTTGGAGGTGCGTCTTATAAAGCAAAGAATACTTTACATGTTTTTTTTTTTTTATTCATCATGTTCACTATATGGTATAATTGACATGTTAGTATGATTCCCCTGGTCAGTATGAGTTTGTAGACACCAAAGATGTATACTTTTATTTTAGCTACATAAGGAAAAAAAGTTCAGACACTTTTGAAAAAAAAATAATTTTGCTTTTGGTTCCACTTTCTGCGACCTTTAGCGTTCTAATTTTTCAGGATCTGGGCTGTGTGACAGCTTGTTTTTTGATGCTTGAGCTGAAATTTTTAATAATACTATATTTGAGTAGATGTAATGTTTTGATCACCTGTTATTGCATTTTATTGCAATGTTGTCATTACTAAAAAAATGTAAATTTTAAAGTTTTGACTTTTTTTCTGTTACACAATTTACAGATCTGATAATTGATTTTATATTTTGATAGATCAAGCATTTCTGAATGCTGTGATACCAAATATGGGTATTGTTTTTAATAGTTTTATTTTCAATGGGTAAAAATATGGGTAAGGTCCCTTTCACACAGTTTTTTAAAAAAATGCAGCAGTTACAGTAAAAAAAATGCATCTGCCGCATTTGCCGCATAACAGCCGCAGTTGCAGCACACTTGCGGCAAGCCCCATGCATTGTCTATGCGTCTTGCGGTAAGTGTGCGGCAGCCGCGGAAAGTGCGGTTTCGGCGGTTGCAGCAGATGCGGCCGCAAAAAAAAATGCAGTCAGCTGCGTTTTTTTTCTCGGCTGCATCTGCCGCAACTGCCAAAACCGCGGCTGCTGCACACTTACTGTAAGCCCCATAGACAATACATGGGGCTTGACACAAGTGTGCCGCAACCGCGGCCGTTATGCGGCAAATGCGACAGATGCATTTTTTTACCGTAACTGCCGCATTTGTGAAAAAAACACAGTGTAAAAGCACCCTCATGTGAACTTTTAGGGTTTTCTTCCATTTTTTTCATATATTTAAAAACTTTCTTTTTTTTTTTTTTTTTACTTTACTTGGCCTGTCCCCTTAGGACACCTCAGAGTCCAATCACTTCTCCTGTTCATAGACATGCTGTTGCACCGCTGAAGAAGAAATATAATCACTTAATGTGGATGCAGGCACTCGCCGAGCTTCCACAGGAAGTGAGCCATGACAGCATTTAGAGTCATCAGCTGACCCTGCGCTTTCATGGCAACGCATGGAGGCCCTGTGACCACATCAAGGGGCCACTGATGCTGGTGGAGAATGGCACAATTCCTGCTGTGGTGCATTAGGTAGTGCTGTGAGTCATTGGCAAAGCAATCTAAAGAGTTAACAGTGCCGATTAGTTGCACATTTTAGCAGCACCTGTTAGGTGCATAAGTCAGCTGACATTTGTGGGGGATACTGCAAGTGTGGCGCCCCACCAAGCAGGTGTCACAGAGGGGTACTGCACCCGTAAAATAGGTGCAGATACTCCAGCTGCAGGTGGATCCTATGATGGTGGGTGATACCCTATCCGAACACTCCCACACTAGCTTACACAGTGGGAGATTACCCGGGAGGGAATAAAAACACCTCTAGGGTGAACAAGGAGGTCTTTGCCTCTAAGTCTTGGAGCTTAGGGTTACTCGGCTGAGGGACCAGGGAGAGATGGAGGAGGAAGAGAGGGTCTAAGGAGAAAGGAGCTTTTTAAGAGAGCAGCCGGTTTGGGTAGAGGGGCCGTCATCAGGTTCTTCCAGACAGCTTACCGGGCACCGGAGTTCGCAAACTGCCATAGCTACAAGCACGACAGAGAATCCGGATTCCCATGGAGTCTTCAATTCTCCTGGGCACCAGAGCAGACCGAAAGAGGGTACCAGGCACCGCCAAAGGAACGAGTGGCCAGCCAGTAGAGGGTTACCCGACGGCAGCGAAGGTGAGAGAGGAAAGGAGGTCAGGCTGATTCCAAGTCACCAGGCTTCACACCAAAACTGAAAACCAGGAAGGAAAAAACAGGGTTAGAGAAGGAAGGCATACCAAGGGTTCCACCATACCACCTGGGATCTGCCTACAGCCACCCGATAAGCTACCAGTCCTCATAACATCAGAAGTGCTGAACTGTGACTTTGTATGATGCTAATGCAAGTGAACAGTAAAGTACCCAGAGTAAAAGTGACTTTGCCTCTGTCTGCATTCCTTTGAATGAACTTGTTCCCTTTGCAGGAACGCTGCCCCGGAGGTCCAGCCCTACCTGTAGAGGACTTTGCTAACTTGCCGCATTACCATCTACCTCCGGCGGACTGTGGAGGCGCTGGTGACACATCACCAGAAACTACAGGTGGCGTCACGACATCTTGTATATAGCATCCCCTGTAAATATTCCCTTTTCAAAGAAGTCCCCCAGGACACGGGATCAGGCGCGGCCACCACTCCCCGTGACACAGTTAACCCCTTGAAGCCTGATACCCGAGTACCACACAGCCTGGGGCTCGACACAAGCTCAGCATGTGAGCTCACATACATGGGAGGGAGGCGGCTTTGGATGTATTGGTATGTTCAATGTCATGAAGGGGTTCAAATGTGAACATGAAATATTTTTTTTTCCTACTAAAATGTTGTTTTAGCCCCAAAGATGAATTATACACAATGGATATGATGAGAAAATTGACCCCATAATTTGTTAGAAACTTCTCCCAAATTTAATGAAACATTATACATGGCCAAAAACTGCAGTTTGCACACATGGTGGGCTTGGAAAGGTAAAAGTGCCATTTGAATTTTGGAGGGTAATTTTATGTAGAATAGATTGTGAATTTTATATGGAATTTGCAGAGCCCTTGACATGCCAAAATAGCATAAATCCCCCACAAGTGACGCCAATCTTGTAAATAGACCCCTCATGGATTGTCCATGCGCGATGTCAGTCACCCTATAGCTGGAGTATAGTGACAGTGCGCAGGTGCCCTAAAGTGAAAGTATAGATGAGAGGGAGGAATAAAAAAAGAAAAAGAAATAGTGACTGCAAACAACAATCACCTGCTGGCCTGTTTTCCAGGAGTTTTATTAAACTTTTTACTGCAATCAAACCTGGAATTATTCAAGTAAATGTAGTATTGCAGTCAGCATTCCAGTGCCTATAAGGCACTGGATTCACTTTGTAGCCATAAAGTATGCTGGTTGGTTCCCTTTAAGACAAGTCAGTTGGATTACCCTCAGTATGCCACCATTCCCAGGGTCTTTCTCTTGTTGTTCTTTCTCCTCTTGCTCTTTTATGCCTTTCTCCTAAACAGTCATGGACGTTGTCATCTCTTCTTCATGAATTATACACATGAGATAGATTCACGATGCTCATATTATGTTGTCCTCAGTGCTAGTATTATCTTGATTTAGTTTAAACAAAGCTGTTGACAACTTTGTAGATATGTACTGTATGTACAGGGCCGCAACATCAATGAGCCAATATGAGCACTCTGCTCAGGCGGTGATGAGTCCCTGAAGACAGGGAGCGGCAGAGCGACGTCGCCCATGCAGTCAGATTACATGCTGCCGTGCTAATGCAATCCTGTGTGTTGTCAGTGACTGTGTGGAGCAGCTGCAGTCGGGACAGGGGAGGGAGGAGGCTCCTGGCTGATTTTACTTTCAATACAGAACCAATTGGCTCTGCCTCCTCAGCGTCCGCTCCCTCCAGCCAGGGAGTGTGCTGATTGGTCAATTCAGCAGTCATTCTACCTCTGCATCAAGTGACCCTGTGTTCATCGGGACTCCAGGTGCTGTGTATGGGGGGCTCTGCTGTATGTGGGGGTGCTGTATATGGGGCTTGGGTTCTGTATATGGGGGTGCTGTATATGGGGGAGTTCTGCTGTATATGGGGGCTCTGCTGTATAGGGGGGGGCTCTGCTGTATGTGGGGGTGATGTATATGGGGCAAGGGTGCTGTATATGGGGCATGGGTGCTATATATGGGAGGTTCTGCTGTATATTGGGGTGCTCTGCTGTATATGGTGCTGTGGTGCTCTATATGGGGGTGATGTGCTGTATATGGGGCTGGGGTGCAGTATATGGTGGTGCTGTATATGGGAGGGGGCTCTGCTGTATGTGGGGGTGCTGTATATAGGGCTGGGGTGCTTTATATGGGGGAGCTCTGCTATATATGCGGGTGCAGCAGGGGTGCTGTATATGGGAGGCTCTGCTGTATATCAGGGTGCTCTGCTGTACATGGGGCTGGGGTGCTGTATATGGGGTGATGTGCTGTATATGGGGGTGCTGTATATGGGGGGCTCTGCTGTATGTGGGGGTGCTGTATATGGGGCTGGGGTACTGTATATGGGGGGCTCTGCTGTATATGGGGCTAGGGTGCTGTATATGGGGGTGCTGTATATGGGGGCTCTGCTGTATATGGGGGAGCTGTATATGGGGGAGCTTTGTATATGGGGGGCTCTGCTGTATGTGGGAGTGCTGTATATGGGGCAGGGGTGCTGTATAGGGGGGGCTCTGCTGTATATGGGGGCTTTGCTGTATATTGGGGTGCTCTTCTGTATGTGGGGCTGCTGTGCATGGGGCTGGGGTGCTGTGCTGTATATGGTGGTGCTGTGCCATATATGGGGGTGCTGTGCTGTATATGGGGGTGCTGTGCTGTATATGGTGGGGCTGTATATGGGGGTACTGTGCTTTTAATGGGGGTGCTGTACTGTATATTGGGCTTCTGTGCTGTATATGGGAGTACTGTGCAGTTTATGAGGGTGCTGTTCTGTTTATGGGGCAGCTGTGCTGTATATTGGGGTGCTGTATATGGGGGTACTGTGCTGTTTATGAGCGTGCTGTATATGGGGCTCCTGTGCTGTATATGGGTGGTGCTATATATGGGGTGCTATATTGTACATGGGGGTGCTGTATGGTATATGGAGGGCTATGGGGTGCATTATATTATATGGAGGACTATGGGGGATGCATTATAGTATTTGGAGGACTATGCATCATGCATGATATTATATGGAGGGCTATGGCGGTGCTTTATAATATTTGTAGGTTTATGCGGTGCATTGTAATATATGGAGGACTATGGGGTGCATTGTAATATATGGAAAATTATGGGGTACATTGCCTATTGGGGTGCATTATATTATATGGAGGGCTATGGGGGTGTGTGTATTATAATATACTAGTAAAAAGGCCCGATGCAATTGCATCGGGAGCGCGGTGAAATGAATTGTGTGTATACAGGCGGGTGAGTGGCTAGCAGAGTATATATGGGGCTCTGTGGGTAGCAGACTATACAGGCGGGTCTGTGGGTAGCAGAGTATACAGACTGCTCTGAGGGTAGCAGATTATAGAGGCGGCTCTCTGGGTAGAAAAGTATACAGGCGGCTCTGTGGGTAGCAGAGTATACAGACGGGTTTGTGGTTAGCAGATTATACAGGCGGCTCTGTGTGTAGCAGAGTATAGAGAAGGCTCTGTGGGTAGCAGAGTATATAGGCGGCTGTGTGGGTAGCAGAATATAGAAACGGCTCTGTGGGTAGCAGAGGATACAGGCGGGTCTGTGGGTAGGAGAGTATAAAGGCGGCTCTGTGGGTAGCAGAGTGTAGAGGCGGCTCTGTGGGTAGCAGAGTATAGAGGCGGCTCTGTGGGTAGCAGAGTATAGAGGCGGCTCTGTGGGTAGCAGAGTATAGAGGCAGCTCTGTGGGTAGCAGAGTATACAGGTGGCTGTGTGGGTAGGAGAGTATACAGGCGGCTCTGTGGGTGTCAGAGTATAGAGGGGGCTCTGTGGAAAGCAGAGTATGATGTGGCGGGAGGCTGGAGGAGTGAGGGGAGCAGAGGCTGGAGGGGTGAGGAGAGCAGAGGCTGGAGTGGTGAGGAGAGGTCCAGATGGAGGGGTGAGGAGAGGTCTGGCTGGAGGGGTGAGGAGAGATGCGGCTGGAGGGGTGACATCACCGCTCGGCGGCAGGACGTGGCTGCGTGCTGGGGCTGATCGCAGCCCCAGTCACACGGCATTGTCCTCTGCGGCGGGTTGGGTGATGCAGAGAGGGATCAGTTCTTGCCCTCAGGTCACACATGTGACCTGAGCGGAAGGAGCGTATTGGGCGGTGTGTGGTAAAGACAGGACGGTCATCCGATTGGTCTAGGACGCCAAGTCCTGGGCAATGGGATGGGCGTCCTGTGTGTACAACACAGCGCTCAATCCGCTTGCAGGGGCAGGCAATGGGAGTGAGCGGGGCGTGTCAGGCTTTGCAGGCTGACACGGTCCGCTCACTCCCATTGGCTGTTGCCGGCCACAGGACGACGTCCCTGGCTCCCGGCCACAGCCCGTAGACCACTACTCCACCAGCATGGCGACATTGAGAGCCCAGCGGTGAGAGAGTGGCGAGGGGCAGAAGGCTCCGGCGGCATCCGGGCAGCATGGACCTCGCGGAGGGCGCGAGGGCGGTGGCGATGGTGCGGGGCCGACGGTTGGTAGGATGGCAGCGGTGTCAGGTAGTGCGGCTGAGGATGGAGGAGGGTGAGAGGCTGGAGGAGGCTGTGAGGCTGGAGGAGGCTGTGAGGATGGGGAGGCTGTGAGGCTGGAGGAGGCTGTGAGGCTGGAGGAGGATGTGAGGCTGGAGGAGGCTGTGAGGATGGGGAGGCTGTGAGGCTGGAGGAGGCTGTGAGGCTGTAGGAGGCTGTGAGGATGGGGAGGCTGTGAGGCTGGAGGAGGCTGTGAGGCTGGAGGAGGCTGTGAGGATGGGGAGGCTGTGAGGCTGGAGGAGGCTGTGAGGCTGGAGGAGGCTGTGAGGCTGGAGGAGGATGTGAGGCTGGAGGAGGATGTGAGGTTGGAGGAGGATGTGAGGCTGGAGGAGGCTGTGAGGCTGGAGGAGGATGTGAGGATGGGGAGGCTGTGAGGCTGGAGGAGGCAGTGAGGCTGGAGGAGGCAGTGAGGCTGGAGGAGGCAGTGAGGGTGGAGGAGGCTGTGAGGCTGGAGGAGGCTGTGAGGCTGGAGGAGGCTGTGAGGATGGGGAGGCTGTGAGGCTGGAGGAGGCTGTGAGGATGGGGAGGCTGTGAGGCTGGAGGAGGATGTGAGGCTGGAGGAGGCTGTGAGGATGGGGAGGCTGTGAGGCTGGAGGAGGCTGTGAGGATGGGGAGGCTGTGAGGCTGGAGGAGGCTGTGAGGCTGGAGGAGGATGTGAGGCTGGAGGAGGCTGTGAGGCTGGAGGAGGCTGTGAGGCAGGAGGAGGCTGTGAGGCTGGAGGAGGCTGTGAGGATGGGGAGGCTGTGAGGCTGGAGGAGACTGAGGCTGGAGGAGGCAGTGAGGATGGGGAGGCTGTGAGGCTGGAGGAGACATTTACTGTACTGAGCATGCTCAGTACAGTAAAAGGTCTCCAAAGAGGAAGGCAGGGGTTAAAAAAAAAAAAAAAGTTAATGCTCACCTCTCCCCGAGCCCCCGCCGTCTCCTGACGTCTTCCTCCAAGCTTCCGGTGGCTGCCGCAGGCTCCCAGTGTCTGCAGAGCTGTTCTACTGCAGTCAAGGACCTGCGGTGATGTCACAGTCACGTGACACCAGGTTACCATGGAGTAACCTGGTGTCACGTGACTGTGACATCACCACAGGTCCTTGACTGCAGTAGAAGAGCTCTGCAGACACTCGGAGCCTGCGGCAGCCACCGGAAGCTTGGAGGAAGACGGCAGGAGACGGCGGGGGCTCGGGGAGAGGTGAGCATTAACTTTTTTTTTTTTTTACAGTAGTGCGGGTCTGTGGCTCGTGATGACGCTGCGCGTCATCACTCGCAGTCCCGCAAAGCATGTTGGGATTCGGCTACAGTGCCCGAATTCCCAACTGCGGATTATATAAGTAGATGGAGCCAATTATACTATATGGAAGTCATTACAATATTTGGAGGGCTCTGTGGGGGCAGGATAATATTTGCAGGGCTATGATGGAGCCTTTATAATTTATGGGGAGCTATTCCGATGACGCGATAATGGAGGT
>JARQOC010000005.1:312568788-312650476 GCA_033576535.1 Allobates femoralis
CAATTAGAGATGAGTAAACTTTCCCAGACATGTCTGCATATTTAGTATTTGGCACGCACATTGGAGATTTGGTCCGTGATCAGAAACCTGAGCAATTTCACCAAAAACAGGTGAATGCAACTACGATCGGTAGCCTAATGGCCTCTAACCAGTGATTGTCAAATCCTTCAGTTTATACTAAAAAGGCTTTTTTGCCTCAAACCAGTGATAGTCAAATCCTCAAGTTTCCTCTAAAAGAGCTGTGCTTGGCCTCTACTGATTACCAAATCTTTAAGTGTCCCCCAAAAAAGGCATATTTTGCCTCTAACCATTGATTGTCAATTTCTTCAGTTTCCCTAAAAAGGCCTCTTGTCTTCTAACCAGTGATTGCCAAATCATTCAACTTCCCTAAAATACATTGTATTGCCTTTAACTAATGATCTTGAAATCCTTCAATTTCAATAAAAAAGACATTTTTTGCCTCAAACCAGTGATTGCCAAATCCTTAAGTTTCTCTTACAAATGCATTCTTTGTCTCAAAGTAGTATTTGCCAAATTCTTCACTTGTACCTAAAAAAAATGTGTTTGGCCTCCAACCAGTGATTGTCAAATCCTTCATTTTGTACTGAAAAGGCTGTTTTTGCCTCAAACTAGTTATTTCCAAATCTTTGTGCATAAAACATGAGTGAGAAATCCCAAGGTTGTGGTGGAAAAGGGAAAGGGAAAAAGTTTGTTAGAAAGGAGAGAAGCTTGTTGTTCGAAGTGTACGTGGGGTAGTTAGAATATTAACATTATATACACCAGTGACTACCACTGGCTGTAGTTTTATTTCCCCCTCTACTATGTCATCCACTATAGTCTTTTGAAACAGAATAATATGCAGAGAGATAGCCCAGATTTTAAGGGGAATCTGTCTGGTGATTTTCTATGACAATACCAATGGTATTTTGGAATAGGCTTGGTCAGCCCATTCAGGATCAATACATTTTATTGCAATATATTCCCCTGTTATCTTGCTATAAGCCCAGAAAATTCAATGACTAGTCAATCAAAACTGATTATGCCCTGCTTCCCACCCATAATCGTGACAACCTATCCCATGCTGGCATCAGGGATAGAGATGAGCAAATTTGCCCCAAACATGTTTGCCAAACTCACATTTGGCACAAACATTGCAGATTCTGTTTGCAATTTGAAACCTGATCAATTTACCATAAAATTGTTAAATGCTGCTTTGCTTGGGAAAAATGTTTGAAATTTAAAATGGCTCTAAAACTTTCTCTGATTGTTTTAGGCCTAAATGCTTGCTGGAAGACCAGCTGGCTGGGAACAACACCTAACCTTACAGTTAGGAGTGTTCCCAGTCCACCACTTTCTTTCAACCTGTAGAATGTTTTGCATCAAAAGAAGCATCAAACAATGTACTGTGGGTACAGGGCTTTACAACAATATGGTGGGGGTCACAGTCAGAGAAAGCATCCCTTATATGTTGCTTAACAATTCTTTTGACGCAGATTTTGAGAATCTGCATCAATATCTGCATGTCTATCCTGAGGCCAGCAAAGTCTGTAAAAGGTCAAAAGTGCTGTGCCCACATTGCTTTTTTTCCCGTGTACATGTGGTTCACATTTCTTTTTTCTCCTCCAAAATCTGCAGCAAATCTGCAAGGAAAAAGAAAACATATTGGCACAGAACTTGTGATTTGTCATAGACTTTGCTGGCTTCAGGATTGACATGAAGATTTTGATGCAGATTCTCAAAATCTGCTTCAAGCGAAGCATCAATCAACATTCTCTGGGAATGGGGTCTTACAAAAATATGGTGGGGTCACGTTCACAGAATGCATCCCCCATATGATGGGAAAGCAGGCATACAAGCATGAGTGTGTTTGACAAGTGGTGTCATCACAAACATTACTGCAGTTCAGGCTCAACAGGGTCACACATGGGCTATCCCACAAGTTTGAACTTATCTGCACTCCCTGACGTCACTGTTCCTCACAGAAGCAGTCTGACAATATGAGACAGATATATCTGCTTCATCTTGTTGATATTGTGGCTCTCTCAAGACAACTAGTGTTATGAGTTGCCACTGAGGTTATCTCAAGTCATAAATCGGGATTTCCTGCTGCGTGATTCCCGCTGTGTAACCTGAAACAACCGCGGGGAAGTCAAGAGGATGTCTGAGGTTCATGAGTGGGCACAGAAACATGGTGACAGCATCACTAAAGATTGCAAAGTAATAATGTCTGTGCCAAAACACAGGGGGTTCCACTGTAAAAGGGGTTGAGCTGTGTTTGGTAGCTTTTGGGCCTCTTTGAAGATGTTTTCTAGGCCCTTTTTGTGTTCCTTTGATTTGAATGGGGTATGGAAGTTCTGCAAACTTTTTACCAATCTATTCAGCGAACATATGCCTGTTCAGTGAACCGAACTCGAACTTCAAAACGTTTGCACATCTATAATCAGGGATAGTAAAAATCTTCACTATCAATTACTATCACTACTGAGAGGTGGGCATGGGGAGCAGTGCATAATCAGTTTGGATTTACATATGTTTAATTAGGGTGGCTTCAGACTTGTGTTCGCATCCGCCGCATCTTGTGACATGTCGCGTTCAAGGTGCGGATGAGAATGTATGATTTGTACGCAAGCATCCGCATGCGTACAAATCACACACGGAAGTACATGGGTGCGCACGGCAATCTGCAGCCGAGCGCATCACCGTGCGTCCCCATGATTGATGAACATAGGGATGGACGGTGCTTGCGCTCAACTTGTGTTCGCCCGCAGCAAGATGCTGCGGAGGCAAACGCAAGTCTGAAGGCAGCCTTAGCCAGTGCACTTTAGCAATATGGCAAGAGAATATAGAGTATTAACGTTTCTGATCCTTAAAGGTCTGCCCAACCCTTTCCAGGATACCAATAGTATTGTACTATAAAATTACCTGACAAATTCCCTTTATGAGGTGGAATAGGCATTTATTTCTCTTTTTCAATTTGATTTATATACAAGTCAGTATACTGAAAAGGATAGTTTTTCCTGTAAAATTAATATTATCTTCGGTTTTCTATGTTTTATTGTCAGTCCCTGAAAGTGGTTTAAGGCAAAGAATCCTGTCTATATGCCTCTAATTCAAAACTATCCCTGCTCCCCAGCTATCCCTACACTAAATGCAGTTAATAGTTATTTTAGTAGCATAAAAGACAGTATTTAGCCTTCAAAAGGAATAATGTTTTTAGGTTGCAGAAACAGTACACCTATAAAAAATTTCAAGGCAATAATCATTTAATATATGCCTTCTCCAATATAAGCTCTTCCTCCTGGATCAACTCTCCCTGAATTGTAGTATGACAAGCATTGCATCACTGGGCCTTATTTAAGATAGATTTATGTAACCTCGGCACACCAATGAATAGAAGACCATGAATAAGTGCAAAAAAGGATGAATTTTTATTGGACTTAGGGTACTTTCACATCAGCGTTTTTTTTAAATCGCGGCAGTTGCGGTGAAAAAAACGCAACTGCCGCGATTGCCGCATACCGGCTGCACTTGCGGCACACTTGCGGCACACTTGCGGCAAACCCCATACAATGTATATGCGGGCTTGCGGCAGGTGCGGCCACGAAAAAAACGCGGCTGACCGCGTTTTTTTTCGCGGCCGCACCTGCGACAAGTGCCAAAACCCCACTTGCCGCACCTGCCGCAAGCCCGCATATACATTGTATGGGGTTTGCTGCAAGTGTGCCGCAAGTGCAGCCGGTATGCGGTAATCGCGGCAGTTGCGGTTTTTTCACCACAACTGCCGCGATTTCAAAAAAACGCTGATGTGAAAGCAGCCTTACACCAGCAAAATCCGACGTTTCGGCCTAACCGGCCTTTTTCAAGGATTTATCTACACAATATGAACATAAAAATGACAATAAGTACAAAGTAAACAAAACAGGTTTATGTCTCAACAATATACATCATGTACTATGATTTACATCGTATATTAAGACCAAACAAAAAAGAAGAACAATATACAACCTGTATAGCAAAAGGAAAAATACTACATCTGGTGATAGGAATAATTGTTATTAATATCAGCACTGTTATTTCAACCTAAAAAGAGAGGAAAAAATATATATATGTGTATATATATATATATTAATATCTTAGTTACCTAAGCGCTGGGTGTCCGTGCCTAAAAGCTTGAGAACGGTGGTTGTTCGGCGTATCATGCGGGGTGACGAAACTAGGTCATGTGGCATGTAGTGAAAAAAGGAAAAATTAGATCATTTCAAGCTAAGGAACGGATTTCTATGAAAATATGAATGAGCTAGGGGAGGGGGTTGATCCCTAAAAATGAAAAAGTCCAGAAGAAGGATATATGAGGAAAAGGGGAAAGAAAAGGAAAAAAGTGGTATATTTGTTGATATAAAGATATGAATAACGTGGACTGGACTACATTCTGAGAATGACTCCCTCCTCCAAGGTGTAGACTGACTACCTCAGAAAATGTAAGTGTATAAATGTTTTTTTTTCACCTTTAACATTACACTATGAGCTCAGACAGGAATAATTAGAATAGTATTATAAAGCTACAGGCAGTAATAGCTGGATGGAGGGGCATAAACTAGCTGACAGGTTCCATTTAAGCTCTGATCTTATGGAGTTCTGCCGCAGCAAACTGGTCCAATAGAAACAAGTGACAAGGTTTATCAAGAAGGCAGAAACTGGAGAAAATCCCCGGCTGCCATGCTAACCCATTTCTGCCAGCTCACCAGGTCCCACCAGCCCCTCATGACTCAAAGACTCCATGTAAATCCTGCTGCCAGATAATATCAGTGGAATCTAACTGGTTGATTAGAGCTCATCTATGACTGATGTTAAAAGAACAGATGCTAGTTGTGGAGAGGTGTGAGTCCACCTTTGACGCACAAGTACTTTTTTTGCATTAAAAGGTTAATATTATCAGAGCATATTCTTTGACGTATGGAGCTGATGGCAAAGATGGCAACGCACAGTGATTTATAACACAGTGTTTTATAATATGGAGTGACTTCAGAACATGAGCAGAGATTTACTTTAATGGAAAGAAGATATATATCCAGTATGTTCATCCTGACCTATGTACATTCCTAGACAGAGACAAAGGTGTGATTGTTTGAAGTAAAGTATTGTTCTCTATGGAAATTATGTATATTGGCTGAAAGAGAGATGACATAGTTTGTTTTAAGAAACAAGGACTACAAATGAATGTCTAACTTTACCAACACCTGGATTACTGAGGGGAAAATCCCTGCCACAGGGCATTATGCCCCCTCACTTTAATTACAGATCTATGTTTAGCTGTAAAGTAAACCCATTCAACTTTCATGCCTTAAGAGAATGCTTACTTCAATGGCATCACAAACTGTTTCTAAGGGCTCTCAGTCTGTTTTTTTTTAATTCATGTAGGAGTATTGTGTTGTTTAAAATGATTGCATACATTACTTCTTAGACTAATACAACATTGGAATGGGCTTGTTTGTCAGTTCTCTCTGATACCTATTGTCCAATTGAAACAATGTAACTATTGAGCACACTAGTTCATAATTATTCTTGCATTTATTTGGGTGCTCAGGAAACCAGCATAATCTTTATATAGTAAAATATTTGTTTCTATTGCTAATGACAACAAGGATTAATGGAAACTAGACATAGAAAAGGGTATGCCATTGTTTTGATTATACGCAACAATTTATTTTTTGGCAAATCTTATTTATATTGGACCCATTGGAAAGTAATTTAGGAATACCAAAAATAATATTATATGTATTGGCGTGTTTAGAAAAACGCAATACCTATAGCAAAGATGCACAACCAAGATTTAAGTGTCAAGTTAATAAACATAAATTATAAATATTAAAATACAAGTGGGGGGAAATCACAAGAGGATAAAATCACCCTTGTGAAAGGATCTGGTTAAATACAATACAGACATGTATAAGTTGTCAAAAGGAAGTCACTCCCATATATGTCAATTAAAGAAACATAGTTGCATGCAATGTAACTATATTAAATTATTCAAAGGAGTTAAATAGGTATAAATAGAAAGTAACGAGTGCCCAAACAGATACAAAGCTCAGTATGTCAGATATTCAATAGTAATAAGTCCATAGTGGAATAATAAAACTTAAATGAAAAATGATTATTGTGAGACATAAATACCACTGGAATCAGACAAGATGAAAATCATAGTCCAAATGTTGAATCGAATGCATAATATATTGCATACAGTATAGATGAATGGCAGGAGAATGGTTCATGTGAAAACAGAAGGAATGTAATTAGTCTGGGGCAGAATATGGTTATATGCTAATGACCTGCATAATGCAATAAATAATGAAGAATACAAAATCAGAAGTTAATAGATAATAGAGAGTTCCATTAAAAAGTAAGCTGAGTTTAAAGGAGTTATCTTTTTCTTAGGCCGGCTTCACACTGCGGCGTGATCCGGTCCGAGGCTGTCCGAGATGCCCCTGACAGCCCTGCGGTCCTGATCTGTCAGCAGCTGCAGCTGCGTGCACTACACACCGGACTGGAGGGCATAATAGCCCCTCAGTCCTGTGTGCTAATTCGGTCCGCGGCTGTCAGGGGCATCCCGGACAGCCCCGGACCGGATCACGCCGCAGTGTGAATTTCAGCCTTAGATGGGCCCCAGGTCTGTGAAAGATCACTTCCTTTCCCACCAACATTCATGTGTTCATTTCTGGAAGATCACAAGAGTCCATGTTGGCAGCAATGTTTCTCATTGGTTAGCACTGCAATCTTGTAGCACTGGGGTCCTGGGCTCAAATGTCAATAAGGACAACATCTAGAAGGAGTTTGTATGTTCGCCCTGTGTTTACGTGGGTTTCCTCCACACACCTAAGACATACTGATAGGGAATTTAGATTGTGAGCCCCAATGGAGACAGTGATGATAATGTCTGTAAAGTGCTGTGGCATATAATAGGGCTATATGAACAATGCTGGATAAATTTGTAAGCAACGCTGAATAACTATATTATTACAAATCTAATGCTGAACATAAGAAAAGCCATAATACTTAATTTACAAATTTAGAACTAGACTGATTACCTAGACCAAACAAGGATCTAAACATACATTAATTTTTCCTGAGTACAGATCTTTACAACTGGATCCAAGAGTAAAATTTGTGTAGTTACCTTAAATTAATTTCAATTAATCCTGTTTCGAATTTCAATAAAGAATTAAACATAGAATTCAGTAAACATTATACAGGGAGAGGTCGTCTTTCTCACACTTTTATCTTGTAGGAGCATCATGTCTTAATTTCAGCTCCAACATGTTAAGGAAAGTGCATATGCACTTGGAGAGCAGCTGAGCAGAGCTGATGAGATGTAAGTTTGCAAATTGTGCAAATTCAATTTACAGTGAATTTATTCTCCCCTAATTAAATGTACCTTATGATGCTACAGCATCTAGGCAGTTCCTAGAGCATAATAAACATAACATTTGGAATAAAAAACAACTAACACCTCATTGCTCCCCTGCGGCTTGCTCATTTCTCTATGGCCCTTGATGCCTCTGGTTACTGCAATGCAATGAAACCCCAGGAATCTGTATGCTAAGATGGCACTAGTACATGCTCATTGTAAATGCATGGCGCTCATTGTGACATCATAACTTCCCAAACTCATGACATACATGTTGAGAGATGTCCTCGATCTAGTTACAGGTGGAAGTTCTGATCATATTCCAGATCAGCATGATGCAGTGATATGAAGAGTCATAGCAGAAGACTGTGTGTAAGATGTTGAGGAGTGGATGTGGCTAGAAAAGGGATTGGTGAGGTAAGTTTCTATGGTTTTTGTTTCTTTATAGTTTTTGTTGGCCCCATATTGTTCTGCAAAATGATAGCCAGCTTGCCGACATTTTGCTGAATTCACACAGAGCACATTCTAAATAGTTTGCATTCCAGATAATACAGATTTTTGTAAAATTTGAGTAGAATACCAATAGAATAAATGAATGGAGTGAACAATGAAATATGGTTAAATCGGAATAACTTTTATGCACTGAGGAACAGATAATGCTGTCTGTACCATAAAGCATTGAGTTGGAGGGCTTTTAGGATGCATGGGCAATGCAAAGTATTGGAGCACATGTCTGTAATATGTTTAGGTCAGCCAATACTTTTGGCTCAGTGTTAACATGTTCATACTTATGATGACCTTCCTTATCTTAAAAAGTCACAGAGGTGTCATAATTGTGAATAACACAATGGAAGATCTGATTAAATAACTTCCATTAGAAGAATTGGTAAAGTGGAATATTTGGTTGGGATCTCTGGTCGCCCTGAATAGGTTTAGAAACCATCGGTTTAAAATGTAAATGTCATTTCATTGAAAAAAAACACAATACTTCACTGGTTGCTATTGATGGGTCACATAGCAGCTAAGATAATGCTTTTTTTGTGCCATATGACTTATTTTCTCACATTTTTTCTGTACTCTTTTAAAATCTGCATTTTATAGCTGTGTGGGCATGGCCAGAGTCCCTCAGTGTCTGCCAGCACCATGTGTGTATTTCCACAGTTTCCCTCACACATCTACTCTGTTACAGTCACAGCTCCTGAGAGAACAGCTGATAAGGAGAATGGATGTGCCAGCAGAGAAGGGGTTGACTGAGCAATGGAGGCAGATTACAGATCAGAAACTTGTGGCAAGGAAAGAGGCGTTTGCACTGATCCTAACATTGCTTAACACTTTGATGTGGGCTGGCGTAACCTAATACATTGTCATCTCATCAGCTGCAGTCAGTAGTGTGGACGCTGTGTAGACCCTGTTCCCTCCTTTATACGGTGTTATGTCTGTATTCAGTGTGAAGACAGATCTGACTAATAAGGAACATATGTCTGCTTCAGACACAGTCTAGTGGGGACACATTGTGGAAGGTTTATGAATGGTTTTAAACCTGAATTCTCTTATAAAGTATATTAGAAAGTGTATTATAATCGCTTGCTCTACATAATTATTAAATACAAATTTAAACAGCTGTTACGCTTTAAGGTATTGGTTATTTGGACATTAATTTTGTTTATAGGTACCACTAGTATGTGATATTTGGAGAAATCATACAATTTCCCTAGAAAGATTGCATCTCCCAGAAGATTCTACTTCTAAAATTCGCAGGAACACAAACAAATCAGATATTTTAAATCCACCTAATCCAATAATTGATACAAGGTTTTTGGAAACAACAGTTTTTTTTTTTTAATTCAAGTCACTTTAACTAAGGATTTTTTTAATTACTGCTATTGAAATATATGAAAGAAATATATAATATATCAATTACAATATAGAAAAACATTTTACTTTTATTTGTTTATTAAAAAAATACTTAAAAGTTTATTTAAGGCCAGGACCAACCAATCTATTTTTGCTACATGTCAAAATGAATTAGCTTTCAAATTATTCTGCATGAGAAAAAAATAAAAATACAAAATATGAAAAAATTGAATTATTTGACAATTGTTTAGTAAAGCCTTTAAAAATAATGAAAAATGCTAATTCTTAATATATTGTGATAGTATATGTTTTAATATGGTTTAAATGAACATGTCTGTTGCTCTCAAGAATTGTAGTAAATAGAAAAATGAGCATGACTTTATAACATAAAAAATAGCAAAGTTAATGGAACATTATGTGCTTGATGACTGAGCTATAACAGGCCCTTGTGCTATAGCCGTGATGAAATGTTGTAAGACTCAAAAGCTTTAAGTAGCTATCATTATTGGCTAAAATGGGGGATACAAAGCTTGTTTTCTCTATGGATGCCGCATCTGAATCATACTGAAAGATGTACAGGGAGTTTTACATTTGGCAAGGGAACAAGATGAGGAAATTAACAGAATGTCATCAATCATTTTCTGTCATTGAAATGGAATTTTTTCTCAGCTTCTTTAAATGTATTGAAAACTAAGTAAACTCATTGCACCATTTCTAATGTACCTCAAGATAAATTTACACTGAATATGTAATTTTCACAAAAAACATTATGAACTTAAATTTTTAATACAATTCTCAATTAACAGAAATTTAATTCATAAAGCCACTCCCTAGATTTTAACTGTATAATAATTGTAGAAAATAGAACTAAAGTCCATGAGGATGACTAGATGAATCCAAACATCCTGATCAAAAAACCTTAAATTTCAATTTATTTTATAAATAGAAAAATATTTGAGTAAATAGCTGATAGTAGCTGATCTTAAATGTCTACTTTAGGTATGGGTGCATTATGTCATAAGGGAATATGATTTTTTGGTGAAAAACTCCAATTATTTGTATTTTAGTAATTATTGCATTCAATATCATATTGTCATGATGACTATGAGATCACAAGGAATCAGGGTGCCTGATCTGTCCCTCAAGCCAGGGGGTCCTATGTTATCCTTTATCTTAGGTGTACCCCTAAAGGTTAAGAGGCCTGAGTCTCCAACCTATCAGGGTGAAGGAACAAAGTGCCGCTTGACCCGCGCTGATGTAAAAGACCACTAGAACTCGGGATGTCTGGGATAAAATGTTTGTTTAATTCTGACGCGTTTCGGAGCTGTTACCAGGCTCCTTCCTCAAAGGCTTCATCCCTGAAGAAGGAGCCCGGTAGCAGCTCTGAAACACGTCAGAATTAAACCATCATTTTATCCCAGACATCCCAAGTTCTGGTGGTCTTTTACAGCAGCGCGGGTCAAGCGGCATTTCGTCCTTTCAACCTGATAGTTTCCACCACGGTTTCCCGTGGAGGTGCGAACTATGCAGCAGCTGTGTTCTGAGCGATCATACTTGGTTGTGGGTTGCACAACCGTATCAGGTGAGCAGTTTTCTATAAATTTCATTGCCATTACCTGTCTGAAGGATAAGACCCTATTGCGCATTATCTCACATTTCAGATTGAGTCTCCATCCTGGCCCTGCTCCTTACCAGTTCTGATCTGATTCCCCCTCCCCTCCTCGCAAGACAAGGGAGTAATGAAGCCCACAGATAAAGACAGGCAAGGGAAACCAAAACTCTGTCTCTAAGCATGCACACAAAACTAATCGCAATAAGGGATGCAGAAGGAAAAATAAGGGCAGGTAGGAAGCAGCAAAACAGTTGGTGAGAACTTCATCACAACCACATGAAGCAAGTAGCACAGCTTTTTCCAGAGTCTGATAAATAATACCTCACAGACAAACATATGATAAACTATAGTTGGTTTGGTTAGTAGGATTCCAACAGCATAAATAGGAGGGTAGTAGATGTGAAATGTTGCGCCACAACACGTGATAAGAAAGCAAGCAGACTAGCAGAGATTAACTCTTGCTAGCCTGCCTATGAATCATCAAACAGCAGGTCAACACCCAAGTCTTCCATTGTTAATCCCAGACACCAGGGAAATCCTCTGGCAAGATGTCAGAATCTGCAATCTGAACAGAGTCCAACACCACCATGACAGTCAGCAAAGTTTGTGCAAAACTCTGTGTTACACATATTTCTAGGAGAATATCACAGACATCCCTGAGGAAGGTGCCAGGAAGGCACTGAAACGCGTAGGATTGAATAAAGGAAATCAGCTTGAACAACACTGACCCGTGTGTTCTCTGGAGTAAGTGGATCTCGGCAGCGCGGACCGTTACACACCTCTTTTTTCCCGTTCTAATGGAATTAAAGGGGGATTCCTGATGAGATGTATAATTTTTCTGTGAAGAGATTGTACATAACTTTTCCTCGTCCCTTTATTGTAGGGAACAAGAGAAATGTCAGAGGATGGACTCCCAACATCATGAACTAGCATATTCTAGCAAAATTTCATCACTTCTTAGGATTGGAATATCTTTTGCAAAACTGCATCTTTGGGAAAAATTCTATAGTAAAATTATATTAATATTTAACCTATTATGTATCAAGTAAAAATAATAATTAAAATATAAAACAGATATTGTTTTTGGTTGTCATCTTGGTCGGTATTTGTAAAGCTGTGGTGAGTTTTCCAGAGAGTGCATTCTTATGAAGAGTTTTTGTTTTAGCATACTCAAATGTACTACTTTCTGGCTTCTCTATGTTAGAAACAGTTAGCGAAACAGATCAGATGGTGATCTGGCCTGCAGGAAACTGTAAAGCCCAATGAATTTAGCTTGAATTGATGTTATGTTAATAGAGTACCACATTCAAAACCAATAAGGGGATTAACACAATTGACATTGTAAAGTGAGTAAGTAGGTAATGTTTAATGATCTTCTATTGACCACCATTCTTCAAGTTGAATAACTATAGATTTATAAAATGTCTTTATGTACTGTATCTACAGCAATGACCTGCAGTGCCCATGACATTGAAATAGAGAGATGTTGACAAACCCCAAATTATTTGACGGGTTAAATCAATTGCAAACTAAATGTGCTATAAGTACTGTGTAACAAACATCATGCTCTTTCCAAAATGAATTTACAATAAATACATTTACTGTAGATGTAAAATAATGAACAATTATTTTATGTTTATTGTATTGTAAAACGACATTGTTTAAATGTATAGTGTTTTAAGTATTCTATTCTAATCCTACATTGAGACTGTTAACTTCTTTCTTGGTCAAATCTTTAATCAGTAAGCCTAGGTGTTTCACTGTCAGCATTTAAAGTAGAAAAACTACAAGTAGCAGTTATCTACAGTAAATATAAAAGTTGACGTATCCTCAATAATATGCTAGGTTTTGGTTGTATAAAAATTATAGCAAAAATAATTATTTCAGAACTTTTGTTGCCTTCTAATTCACACATAATCTGTAAAATTCTGTTGAAAAAAAAAGTGAAATTAATTTGAGGGGGTGTAAGAGTGTATAGAAATTGACTTCCTGAATAAAAAGGTGGGGCTGTCAGCTGAAGAGGTTGTCATGGAGACACGGAGAGATTTTATGACAGAGTGTGGTAAACTGGTTCCTGAGGTGTTGTGAGAGAAAAACGGCTATGGAGAAATCGGTGCCAGATAAAGCTGAGACCGGACTTTGATTAACTCGACAGCAGTGCCATTGGAGGGGATCAAATTGATTTGTGCCATGATAAGAAAGCAAGTATACTACTGCCAGTTGAGGAGTGCTTAGGAGGAGACAGGTGGGCCATACTGTGAGAGAAAAAGACTGAATCTCTGCTGTGAGACTGCGGGCCTTGGTGTGGTGTCTCCAGGTGAACACACTGCCTTTCCAAAAGCTACAGAGACTTAGGACCCCCTTCAGACATGACAGCACAATATCCCTGTTTACTACGTTCATGTTTTTTTTTTTGGCGCCGAAGACCATTGGAAGTGACTGCTAACAGTACTTCTACAGGCCTGTACAGACTGTAAACTGGACTAACCGGTATCATTAGATAAGATACCTGGGTATCCAACAGATCAAATATATAAATATATATGTACATATATGTATACTGAGTTTATATGTATTGTGTGTATAGAGTTGATAGGATTATAAATCGGTGAGTTATTTCAGTGATCCTCACTAGACTGCATCCTTCTGATTTACACCTGTTCTACTGCTGTGAGGAGTTAGTTATCATTTATTTTTCTGTGTAGATTTTAGGTAAATTTAATCTTGGCACATGTTTCCGATGCAGGGCAATGATGTCATATTGCGTTGGCATTAGCTACTGGCCTCTTCCACGCTATGGAGCAAGAATAGCATGCCGCAACTTGAGGAAAGATGAGAAGAATCTTGCTTTTTCTTGTATGTTACAGAATAGGGAACTAAGATGGGGGACATAAAGACCCAGAATGAGGGATATACGGCCCATAATGGAGGATTTACAGGCCCAGAATAGAGGCCCATGATGGGTAACATAAGGGCCCTGGATGGGAGATTAGGAAGGTCCCTGGATTGAGGAATTAAGGGTACAAAATTGGTGATATATGGCCCCAATACAATAAGAGCTAAGGAAGGAAGACATATGGGCCCCGGATGGGGGCCTTTATTAGTGCAATGATACCAAGATAAGGGACATTATTATAGGAAGGCGCTCAGGATAGGGGACATTATCGTAAGACTGACTGGAGGCGGCTTCTGTACAGAGGTGATTAAAGCATTATGTGCCCACCTGAGTGGGTGGAAGGTCTATAGGGGGAGTATGCACCCCCTAGAGACATTATACAAACATTTATTAATAAAATAAATAGTTTAAACAATCACAGAACACTTAGCTTATCCCGGCGGCAGCCGGGATAAGCAAAGTGTATGCGGGAACCGCATTGCTCAGGATTACACATCCTGAGCAATCAGGTTCCCGCATTGAAGATAACAGAACCGCTCCGAAAACTGCAGGCTGCATGATTTTTCACGCAGGCTGCAGAGCCGGAGACGGAAACCGGATTGCTTGTGAAGCAATCCGGTTTTTATCATAGGCTCCTATGAGGAGCGTTTCCTGATCCGGTTGTGAGCTTTTTAAAAGCTCAAAACTGGATCAGGTTTTATAAAAAGAACCTGAAGTGTGACCCTAGCCAAAGAAGAATACAGATCTATGTATTGTGGTTTTTGTTTGTACGGCATGGGGATATACCAGTGTATTGCTGTTGCTCCGGTATCATGGCCTTATAGGGTCTTGAGGTCCTGGGTTTAATTCCAACCAAGGACACTAAGGACAACATCTGCAAGGAGTTTGTATGTTCTCCCCATGTTTGCGTGGGTTTCCTCCGGGCACTCCAGTTTCCTCCCACATTGTGAAGACATACTGATAGGATGTTTAGATTGTGAGCTCCCAGAGAGACAGCATTACTGATGTATGTAAAGTGCTATGGAATTAATAGCGCCATATAAATGAATAAATATTATTAATATTATATTATATTATATTGTAATTTGGAAAGAGGTCGCTGTAGATGCTAGACCATATCTTCCTATTTTTTATGACATCTTGGTGTCTGAGATGGCCCTGGTCCCACAGTGAGCTATGCGGCTCCACAAAATTTATCAATTTCTTATTGTCTATTTTGAGTTTCCCCGTCACAGTCGTAAAATTCAATCTGGAATGTTTTCCTGTGGCCTACGCAGAAAACAAAGGAAGAGGTGGACCACATCAATGAAGCACACACATCTGATTTCAACATTTAGTCAATTTAAAAAAAAAATCTGTTCTAGGAGAGCAGACTACCCATTGCCTTTTGCCAAAGTCACACATGGCCGTTTAAATCACAAACATGACTTATGGGGGACATCATTACATACGACAACAGGTGCCTTGCCTCAGGAACAGACTTGCGCGCAACCTTGCTCCCTCTTGCTGTTGATTTTGACCATGTGTCAGATGGCTCCTTTACCTGTGCCTGTGAATAGTACAGTCATATGTGCTGTGGGCTAAAACACACACACATGAAAAATGGCAATGTTTGAAACCCATATGGCCTTATGACTGTGTTTTGTTTTAGCTTGTTTTTTCCCTTTTTTGTGAGTCTTCTTTCTATTTTGCTGTTATGGGGTTAAAAAGAGAGAAACATGGGTTAATTCCTTACAGTCAACAAAGTTGACTTGAGTAGCCACACACATGCCCTTACAGTCACACATGTATAATCACAATGATGTCGCCCTTCAAACATCTATTGTTATTAATTTTGATTAAAGACCATATTTCATTGACTTCCAGGATATCACATAGGCTAGGGTCACACATCCAAATCTGCTTTTTAGAGCCCTTAGAAAAACGGATCCGTTAAATTAAGGGTGCCAATAGTGTCCCTGAGGTCCTGAACGCTTTTGGAAAATTTTTGGACTTAGGCACCTTTTACATCAGTGGTGAAAAAAACGCAACTGCCGCGATTACCGCACAACGGCCGCACTTGCAGTTCACCTGCGGCAAGCCCCATGCTATGTCTATCGGGCTTGCGAAAAGTGCGGCAGATGCGGTCGTGAAAAAAACATGGTCAGCCGCGGTTTTCTAGCGGCCGCATCTGCCACAAGTGCCGAAACCGCACTTGCCGCATCTGCCGCACACTTAACGCATGCCCCATAGACATTACATGGGGCTTGCCGCAAGGGAACCGCAAGTGCGGCCATTATGTGGTAATTGCGGCAGTTGCGTTTTTTTCACCGCAACTGCCGCAATCAGCGATTACCGCTGATGTGAAAGCAGCCTTAGTCATTTTTTCTCCAAAAACGCATGCGTTAACGCATGGTGCCTATATGTGCCATGCGTTAATGCATGCATCTCCCATAGGGACCCATGTTAAAAAAACACATGCGTTTTTTTACAGGACCCCAAAATGGCTGCTAGCAGCGTTTTTTGGAGTCCAGGAAAACCGGATTTTCATTTTGAAAAACGCTGGTGCCCCTTAGTGCAGATCCGTTTTTGGGACTAAATTTTGCAACAAAAACAGACCTGAAGCAAAAAAGGCAGTTATGTGTGACCCTGGCCATAAGGTAGCTGAATCATTCCTTGACAAAATATACTGTGCAGGCACTACACACACATATAGTGCCATCAAAAGAAAAAACAACGCCACATCCACCTTTTATAAGTCATGTCTATTTGGTGTAAGGTTTCTGGTTGGAACATAAAAACACACATGTAAGGCCTCAAAAACATGTATGTATGCAATAAATAGGCCACAGTGAGACATTCTATTTTCACTATAACCAGATCTGCGTGGTGTGAGAACATGTGACCTTAAAATGTCAGGGCCTAGCATGAGGCCATGAGGCAGACATATGTGTTGTGCCATGTGTCTCACATGTACTCAAACTTAACCATGATGTGTTCACACAAGATTTCTACATGCATTATGGACCAAAAAACACTCGTTTTACTGGAGACTCTGATGAAACACTGGAGGTGGTCGTCTTCTGGAAAACAGAAGGAGAGCATGAAAGAGGGCCCATACATGCAGGCATATGTGTCAACATATGTTTACAAAAACAAGGGGCAGTGGACACAGTATTAGTATTAGGATGCACAGTCATATTTAATAATGTGGAAATAGGATGAAGTGCCAGTGATCCGCACTGCTGAAAGGAAAACCAGGGCCCAAGAAGTCTGATGCAATGGTGTGACTTTATTGCTATTTATTAGGAATAAAGTCACAACATTGCTCCAGACTTCTTGGGTCCTGGTTTTTCCATCCAGCAGAGCAGATCACCGACACTTCATCCTGTTTCCAGTTGTTTGCCACATTGCACTTGGAGGTATGGATCCAGCGGCAGCTGTACGAGCGCTAATACTGGTTGTGGTTTCACACAAATTTCATTGGGCTATTGCCCCACTATGCCTAGAGATTAGACCCTATGCGCATTTTGTCTCACAATTCTAGATATTTAACGTGATACATGAACAATGACCCTTCCCACATGTCATATCAATGAGTAGTATAATTGGGTGATGGCCTGTTCCAACAAAGAAACATGTGTGTGTGGGCATGTACTACTCCCTTTACCAGCACGTGTGCTAACTAACAAAAGCCACATGTCAACATTGTGGCTGTCAAATCCGTCATTACATGTAGTTCAGGCACACATATGTACATATCACTACACATGTCTTCCACATTCCACAATGTGAATCTTATAAAGTAAATGAGATATTAATCACGTGGCCAATATGAATTTTGCGCCATTTCACACAAAACCCTCATAAAAAGGCCATGTGTTGTAACACATGTACTCATGTATTTGTACAGTGATCCCACCCGCAAATATGCTGTGGATGCCGTTTACATATTTCTGGCCAGCAAACACATCAGGTGTCAAGTTTGACATACATGTTTCTTCAGATATTTTTAAGTAAATTAAAGACAAACCACAAAAAAGGGGAAAATAAAGACATTGGCATGGCCCCACTGATCAAAGCACGCAAGACAACATAAAGAAAACTCACATAAGACTCTGAGGTAGAAGAGTCTGACAGGGTCTCCACTTCAGTCAGATCTGAGTCAGACATCTGTAGAGGTAACACAAAGAGAAGGAAAAATAACATGTGTTTACTATGTTGGATTGCAACATACATGATCAGCACATGTAACACACGTGTACATACCTTGAAGGAGCTGATTGAGCAACTTGGAATGGCACACCTGGGAGCAAGGCCACACTTTCTGTGTTCCACCCCTCAATATATGGCATGCACAGGTCACGTGACATATGACATCATGGATTTCAGAAGCAGAAAATGAAAAACGCATTTGTTAACGCATGCCTCAATATGGCCCATGCGTTAACGCTAGCATTACCCATAGATTCCCATGTTAAAAAAGGCTAGCGTTTTTCCAAATGTCCCCAAAAACGCTACTTACCGTGTTTTTTAGTACGTTTGCAAGCATCAGACGCATTGCACTTTGGCAAAGCGTTTTTTTTATATGGGAGCCTATGGAAGCATTAACGCTAGCGGTTTTTTTTCACATTTCAACATGAAAAAAATGCTACCTTTTAGCACATCCATTGCGCTAGTGTGACCCTAGTTTTACTGTGATCTTTGGAAGGCAGAATAAATTAATCAGCAGCAATTGCAGAATATTTTTTTTACTATACTATTTTTACACTGTTCATCCAGTGGTATAAGTAGGTGACTTTGCAAAGATAGAACAGAGGGGATGCCATAGACTAGTGATGCAACCTAAACAATTATGATTTTTCAAGAAGTAACTAATTTTATTAATCAACAAGGACAAAACAGAGAATAGATATCACAAGTATAAAAACAATACGCACATTTTGCGTTTCCGGGTGCATCTGTCTAAGCCAGGGGTCTCAAACTCGGCTGGGTTGGTGGGCCACATATGGGAAAAAATTTATATCAGAGGCCGCATCCCTTGTAGGACTAAGCGATATTTTGAGTAATACCAGAATTTTTTTCTCAATGTAGTAAAGTACAAATCCTGATCCGCTTCTTGTAATAATGTCCCCATCCTGTAGTAATGTCCAGTCCCAATATTGTAGCAATGTCTCTATCCTGGTCCTCTTCATGTAGTAATGTCCCCATCCTGGTACTCATGTAGTACTGTCCCTGATTCTGATCTCCTTTTCCAGTGATGTCCCTGATTCTGATCCCCTTTTCTAGTGACATCCCCATCCTTATCCCCTTTTCTAGTGATGTCCTCCATTCTGATCCCCTTTTCTAGTGATGTTCCCGATCCTGATCCCATTTAGTAGTGATGTTCCCGATCCTGATCCCATTTAGTAGTGATGTTCCCGATCCTGATCCCATTTAGTAGTGGTGTCTCCCATCCTGATTCCCTTTAGTAGTAATGTCCCCATACAAGTCCCCTTTTGTAGTGACGCCCCCATACTGATCCCCTTTGGTAGTTATGTCCCCATGCTGGTCCCCTTTTGTTGTGATTGCCCCATCTTGGTCCCCTTCTGTAGTGATGTCCTTTCTTCTGATTCCCTTTAGTAGTGATGTCCCCCATCCCGATTCCCTTTAGTAGTGATGTCCCTCATCCTGATCACATTTTCAAGTGATGTACCCCATCTCAATTCCCTTTAGTAGTGAAGTCCCCCATCCTGGCCCCTTTTGTAGTGATGTCCCCCATCCTGGACCCCTTTTATAGTGATGTCCCGCATCCTGATCCCCTTTTCTAGGTATGTCCCCCATCCTGATCTACTTTTATAGTGATGTCCCCCATCCTGGTTTACCTTCTTTTTACACACTTGCACACACCCTCACACACACACTCACATATACACACTCATTCACACTCACATGCAAACCCACACACTCACACCCACCCACACACTTACTCAAACCTCACACACACACACTCACACACTCACTTACACACTCACACATCCACACATCCTCATACACACATCCTTACTCACACACACCTCACACTCACTCATACACACACTCTCACACTCACACTCTCATACACACACTGACACTCACTCGCACACACCCTCATACACTCACACACACAAACAGCCTCGCACACACTTTCTTATACACACATCCTCACACACACACTTACACACTCTCTCTCACACACACACTACATACACACTCACTCACTCACTCACACACACATACTCACACACACTCACACTTTTCTCACTTTAATGATGCATCGCTCCAGTACAGGGGGCTGCTGCGATCCCCACTGTGCTGACTTTCAACCTCCTCTGTGCTATGACTGCTTCCAGCCGCCGTTTAGACAAGCTCTCTTGCTCATCAAGATCAATGCAAACTGCCAGCCAGAGGCCCGCAGGTGATGCCATACGCCGCTGTCAGCTGCGGGCCTCTCATTGGCTGGAACATAACATAACACAGTGGGGACTGCAGCGGCCCACTGCATTGGGGCGATGCATCATTAAGTTGTCCAAGGTGCCACGGGCCACAAAGTGAAGCCCCAGGGGCCGCATGCGGCCCTCGGGCCGCGTGTTTGAGATGCCTGGTCTAAGCGCATGAGCCGTGACATCAGCCCAGTCACACTCGTGCTTTAGGGATATCGGCTCCTGCGCTCGGCTGCGCTTGCCTGCAGTTGCCCCTAAATGCACCTGCGCTTGCATTTGTGCTAGCGCAGGGCAGGGAGGCCAGGCAAGCGCAATGGGTGCATAGATGTGCAAGGGTCATACAGTCGCAATACATATGTCATCCAAACTCTCCCAGTAGAGGCACATCAAAATAGAACCAGTGCAGGACTCAAGACAATGTCTATGTCATTGTACTAATCTCCACCGTAGGTTCACAAAGAGGTTTCCTTTTGTTCAAGCTTTACTGGTATGTACATAGGGAGATTTAGTCTCATTACAAATAGTATAATGTGGCTCCCTTTATAACTCCCCTTTTTTTTCTTCCTTTTTTTAATGTACAGTCATGGCCAAATGTTTTGAGAATGATACAAATATTAATTTTTACAAAGTCTACTGCTTCCGTTTTTCTAATGACAATTTGTATATACTCCAGAAAGTCATAAAGAGTGATCAGCTTAACAGCAATTACTTGCAAAGTCAATATTTGCCTAGAAAATGAACTTTAACCCCCAAAACACATTTCAACATCATTGCAGTCCTGCCTTAAAAGGAGCAGCCCACATCGTTTTAGTGATTGTTCCATTAACACAGGTGTGGGTGTTGATGAGAACAGGGCAGGCGATCAATCAGTCATGATTAAGTAAGAATGACACCACTGGACACTTGAAAAGGAGGCTGGTGCTTGGTATCATTGTTTCTCTTCAGTTAACCATGGTTATCTCTAAAGAAACACGTGCAGCCATCATTGCACTGCACAAAAATGGCCTAACAGGGAAGAGTATCGCAGCTACAAAGATTGTACCTCAGACAACAATCAATCGCATCATGAAGAACTTCAAGGAGAGAGCTTCCATTGTTGTCAAAAAGGCTCCAGGGCGCCCAAAATAGACCAGCAAGCGCCAGGACCGTATCTTAAAACTGTTTCAGCTGCGGGATCGGACTACCAGCAGTGCCGAGCTTGCTCAGGAATGGCAGCAGGCTGGTGTGAGTGCTTCTGCATGCACTGTGAGGCGGAGACTCTTTGAGCATGGCCTGGTTTCAAGGAGGGCAGCAAATAAGCCACTTCTCTCCAGAAAAAACATCAGGGACCGACTGATATTCTGCAAAAGGTACAGGGAGTGGACTGCTAAGGACTGGGGTAAAGTCATTTTCTCTGATGAATCCCCTTTTCGATTGTTTGGGACATCTGGAAAACAGCTTATTCGGAAAAGAAGAGGTGAGCACTACCACCAGTCTTGTCTCATGCCAACTGTAAAGCATCCTGAAACCATTCATGTGTGGGGTTGCTTCTCAGCCAAGGGAATCGGCTCACTCACAGTCTTGCCTAAAAACACAGCCATGAATAAAGAATGGTACCAGAATGTCCTCCAAGAGCAACTTCTCCCAACCGTCCAAGAGCAGTTTGGCGCCTAACGCCTTTTCCAGCATGATGGAGCACCTTGCCATAAAGCAAAGGTGATAACTAAATGGCTCAGGAACAAAACATAGAGATTTTGGGTCCATGGCCTGGAAACTCCCCAGATCTTAATCCCATTGAGAACTTGTGGTCAATCATCAAGAGACCGGTGGACAAACAAAAAAACAACAAATTCTTCCAAAATGCAAGCATTGATTATGCAAGAATGGACTGCTATCAGTCAGGATTTGGTCCAGAAGTGGATTGAGAGCATGCCAGGGAGAATTGCAGAGGTCCTGAAGAAGAAGGGTCAACACTGCAAATATTGACTTGCTGCATTAACTCATTCTAACTGTCAATATAATAACCTTTTGGTACTCATAATATGATTGCAATTATATTTCTGTATGTGATATAAACATCAGATAAACACAAATAAAAACTAGAGGGCAGCAGATCATGTGAAAATATAATTTTGGTGTCATTCCCAAAACTTTTGACCATGACTGTAGAAATAGATCAGTTTGATCTTCTTCCTTCTAGTGCCACTCATTAATCTATTGTTTGCATATCTAGTAGTGTCGCGGCAGATATCTATTGTAAATATAATTATTTTCTGCCAGCACCTACATATACGGTGACGCCAGTCTTATACATATTTTACATATTGTCTTTTTTGACTGAGCTCCCATTATGCATAATTTTCCCCTTCCTCTTTTCTTAGTCTGGTAGCCACTCATGGACTCCAGTGTGAGGTCCTAGCACACACCTGTTTTTAATTACATCCTTAGACATATAAGCTCATACAGATTTCACCAGTTCACCATCTCACTAGGGCATAGTGTCAGGACCTGGCAGTGGAGGCCCCTTGAAGTGGGTGCCAGGCTTGATCTTCAGTGGCCACTGATGAGACTAAGACCTCTGATTTCAATTTTAGCACAGGGCAGTTTTCTGCATTACACATTTGCAATATTCAGTTTGATCTTCTTCCTTCTAGTGCCACTCATTAATCTATTGTTTGCATATCTAGTAGTGTCGCGGCAGATATCTATTGTTGTAAATATAATTATTTTCTGCCAGCACCTACATATACGGTGACGCCAGTCTTATACATATTTTACATATTGTCTTTTTTGACTGAGCTCCCATTATGCATAATTTTCCCCTTCCTCTTTTCTTAGTCTGGTAGCCACTCATGGACTCCAGTGTGAGGTCCTAGCACACACCTGTTTTTAATTACATCCTTAGACATATAAGCTCATACAGATTTCACCAGTTCACCATCTCACTAGGGCATAGTGTCAGGACCTGGCAGTGGAGGCCCCTTGAAGTGGGTGCCAGGCTTGATCTTCAGTGGCCACTGATGAGACTAAGACCTCTGATTTCAATTTTAGCACAGGGCAGTTTTCTGCATTACACATTTGCAATATTCAGTTTGATCTTCTTCCTTCTAGTGCCACTCATTAATCTATTGTTTGCATATCTAGTAGTGTCGCGGCAGATATCTATTGTTGTAAATATAATTATTTTCTGCCAGCACCTACATATACGGTGACGCCAGTCTTATACATATTTTACATATTGTCTTTTTTGACTGAGCTACCATTATGCATAATTTTCCCCTTCCTCTTTTCTTAGTCTGGTAGCCACAGTGGAGGCCCCTTGAAGTGGGTGCCAGGCTTGATCTTCAGTGGCCACTGATGAGACTAAGACTAGTGATGGGCGAATCCTAAATTACTCGGAATCGCTTGACTCTAGCGAGTCCGAGCACAGGACTCGCTACTCGTTGCGAGTCTAGCGAGTCCAATGTTAATGAATGGGAAAGCGAGTAATAGCGAGTAGTGTGAGATTTACAAATCGCAGATGTGTCTCGGAAGCTTCAGCCTGAAGCAATCCGAGTTTTGTCATTTATTTGCATTGGACTCTTTTACTTTGCAACTGTAATCCCTGGGAAACTCGCACAGATAACAGAAGAGTCCTGTCTTCTCTGTGTGATGGCTGCCAGCTCCAGGGTCCTAGAGCCCGCCTGCTGCCTGATGTAGCAGTGCTGAGATTGTTCTCAGTCTGCTCATTCCCTGTGTACAGACATGAATGTCTGTGCACAGAGATGATGTAGCAGAGCTGAGATTGTTCTCAGTCTGCTCATTCCCTGTGTACAGACATGAATGTCTGTGCACAGAGATGATGTAGCAGAGCTGAAATTGTTCTCAGTCTGCTCATTCCCTGTGTACAGACATGAATGTCTGTGCACAGAGATGATGTAGTAGTGCTGAGATTGTTCTCAGTCTGCTCATTCCCTGTGTACAGACATGAATGTCTGTACACAGAGATGATGTAGCAGAGCTGAGATTGTTCTCAGTCTGCTCATTCCCTGTGCATATACATCTATATCTATGCACAGGGATGAGCAGAGAGGACATCGCGTTTTGGACTGCGTCGGACGGAAGAGGATTTTTTTAATTAAAGATGGAGTCTCTAATGGCTTTTTTTTTTATTTCTAATAAAAAAATTTCTCTGTGCTGTGTTTTTTTTAAAACAATTTAATAGAAATTCATGGCGGTCATGTCTAATATTGGCGTGACCGCCATAAATTTCGGGCTTAGGGCCAGCTGATAATACAAAGCTGGCCCTAACCTCTATTACCCAGCGTGCCACCGCCACCAGGGCCGCTGGAAGAGCGGAGTTCAGCGCCAGAGGATGGCGCTTCAATGAACGCGCCATCTTCTGGGGCGGCTGCGGGCTGCAATTTGCAGCGGGGGGTGCCCAGAAAGCTTGGGCATCCCTGCGCTGCGGATTCCAGCCCCCAGCTGCTTAGCTGTACCTGGCTAGACATAGAAATTGCGCGGAGCCCCACGCATTTTTTTGACTCCGACTGCGAGACGACTCCGACTCCGAGACGACTCCGACTCCGACTCGACTCCGAGACGACTCCGACTCCGACTTGACTCCGACTCCGACTCCGAGACGACTCCGACTCCGACTCCGAGACGACTCCGACTCCGAGACGACTCCGACTCCGAGACGACTCCGACTACGACTCGACTCCGAGACGACTCCGACTCCGAGACGACTCCGAGACGACTCCGACTCGACTCCGAGACGACTCCGACTCCGAGACGACTCCGACTCCGACTCCGAGATGACTCCGACTCCGAGACGACTCCGACTCCGACTCCGAGACGACTCCGACTCCGACTCGACTCCGAGACGACTCCGACTCCGACTCGACTCCGAGACGACTCCGACTCCGAGACGACTCCGACTCCGAGACGACTCCGACTCCGAGGCGACTCCGACTCTGAGGCGACTCCGACTCTGAGGCGACTCCGACTCTGAGACTCTGAGGAGACTCCGACTCCGAGACGACTCCGACTCCGAGGCGACTCCGACTCTGAGACTCCGACTCTGAGGAGACTCTGACTCCGAGACGACTCCGACTCCGAGGCGAGTCCGACTCTGAGGCGACTCCGACTCTGAGGCGACTCCGACTCTGAGGCAACTCCGACTCTGAGGCGACTCCGACTCTGAGACTCCGACTCTGAGACTCTGACTCTGACTCTGAGACTCTGACTCTGAGACTCTGACTCTGAAATTCATTAAATAATAAAAAAAATGCGTGGGGCTCCGCGCAATTTCTATGTCTAGCCAGGTACAGCTAAGCAGCTGGGGGCTGGAATCCGCAGCGCAGGGATGCCCAAGCTTTCTGGGCACCCCCCCGCTGCAAATTGCAGCCCGCAGCCGCCCCAGAAGATGGCGCGTTCATTGAAGCGCCATCCTCTGGCGCTGAACCCCGCTCTTCCAGCGGCCCTGGTGGCAGTGGCATGCTGGGTAATAAAGGGGTTAATACCAGCTTTGTTATACAAGCTGGTATTAAGCCCGAGATTCTTAATGTCAGGCCACGTTTGACCCAGCCACTAAGAATCTCCAATAAAGGGTTAAAAAAACACAACACAGAGAGAATTTTTTATTTGAAATAAAAAAAAAAGCCATTAGGGACTCCATCTTTAATTAAAAAAATCCTCTTCTGTCCGACGTAGTCCAAAACGCGATGTCCTCTCTGCTACATCCCCTGTGCATAAATATAGATGTCTATGCACAGGGAATAAGCAGACTGAGAACAATCTCAGCTCTGCTACATCATCTCTGTGAGCAGGCAGGTTCTAGGACCCTGAAGCTGCACAGAGAAGACAGCTGGACTCGGCTCGCAAAGAAACAGCAGTTACTTGCGAGTTTCCCTGCTATCACTGGCACAGTAGCCAGTGATTACTCGCACGAGTCTAATGCAAACAATGACAATCCTAGTTTTGTCAGCGTTTCTGACAAAACTAGGATTGATATTGATTTGCATTGGACTCGTGCGAGTAATCACTGGGAAACTCGCAGAGTACCGAGTCCTGCGAGTCCCTTACTACTCGCCGAGTAACGAGTCCTAGCGAGTAGATTCGCCCATCCCTAACTAAGACCTCTGATTTCAATTTTAGCACAGGGCAGTTTTCTGCATTACACATTTGCAATATTCAGTTTGATCTTCTTCCTTCTAGTGCCACTCATTAATCTATTGTTTGCATATCTAGTAGTGTCGCCGCAGATATCTATTGTTGTAAATATAATTATTTTCTGCCAGCACCTACATATACGGTGACGCCAGTCTTATACATACCGTATATACTCGTGTATAAGCCGACCCGTGTATAAGCCGACCCCCCTACTTTTGCCCCCAAAATCTGGGAAAACCTATTGACTCGTGTATAAGCCGAGGGTGGACCCCAGCACAGGTATACAGCCCCCAGCAGTGTGGTATACAGGCCCGCGCAGTGGTATACAGGCCTCCCCAGTGGTAGTATACAGCCCCAGAAGTGTGGTATACAGCAGCCTCCCCAGTGGTACATACAGGCCCCAGCAGTGTTACAGCAGCCTTCCCAGTGGTATATACAGCAGCAGCCCCAGTGGTAGTATAGAGCAGCCCCAGAGATATATACAGCAGCCCCAGTGGTAGTATACAGCAGCCCCAGAGGTATATACAGCAGCCTCCCCAGTGGTATATACAGCAGCAGCCCCAGTGGTAGTATACAGCAGCCCCAGAGATATATACAGCAGCCCCAGTGGTAGTATACAGAAGCCCCAGAGGTATATACAGCAGCCTCCCCAGTGGTAGTATACAGCAGCCCCAGAGATATATACAGCAGCCCCAGTGGTAGTATACAGAAGCCCCAGAGGTATATACAGCAGCCTCCCCAGTGGTATATACAGCAGCAGCCCCAGTGGTAGTATACAGCAGCCCCAGAGATATATACAGCAGCCCCAGTGGTAGTATACAGAAGCCCCAGAGGTAGTATACAGTAGCCCCAGTAGTAGTATACAGCAGCCTCAGTGGTATATACAGCAGCAGCCCCAGTAGTAGTATACAGCAGCCCCAGTAGTAGTATACAGCAGCAGCCCCAGTAGTAGTATACAGCAGCAGCCCCAGTGGTAGTATACAGCAGCAGTCCCAGGGGGGGGGTATATACAGCAGCAGCCCCAGTAGTAGTATACAGAAGCCCCAGTAGTAGTATACAGCAGCCCCAGTAGTAGTATACAGCAGCAGCCCCAGTGGTAGTATACAGCAGCAGCCCTAGGGGGTATATACAGCAGCAGCCCCAGGGGGTATATACAGCAGCAGCCCCAGGGGGTATATACAGCAGCAGCCCCAGGGGGTATATACCGCAGCAGCCCCAGGGGTATACAGACCCCCCCCCATTAGTATACAGGGGCCCCAGCTGTATACAGCAGCCCCAGCTGTATACAGCCCCCTCGTGGTATCCAGGGCCCCCCTTGCTGCACCTGTAAAGGAAGATGTCAGTATACTTATCGCTGCTGCCGCCGCCGCTCCGCTTCTCGGTCACCGCGCTGCTCCGGCCGGGTCTTCATGCTTCCTGTTTCTTCTCCGACGCTTGAACAATGACGTCATTTCCTGAGCGCCGGAGAAGGAACAGGAAGCATGAAGACCCGGCCGAAGCAGCGCGGTGACCGAGAAGCGGAGCGGAGGCGGCGGCAGCAGCGATAAGTATACCGACATCTTCCTTTACAGGTGCAGCAAGGGGGGCCCTGGATACCACGGGGGGGCTGTATATACGGCGGGGGGGGAGACCACGGGGGGGGGCTGTTATACATACATAGGTACCGTATATACCCGTGTATAAGCCGAGGGGGGACTTTTCAGCACATTTTATGTGCTGAAAAACTCGGCTTATACACGAGTATATACGGTATTTTATATGTAGAAATAGATAAAACTTTGGAACAACACTTTCATAATGTTAACAAGGACACTTTGCCCTTTAGTAAGTGTTGAAAGTTTTGTTATACATAACGTATGTCACTATTTAATAAGGGAATATAGCAGGTATCCTGGTCTTAAAGGCACAGTACATATATCTCTAGCCTTAAAGGCACAGCGCACATATTTCATCATAATGGAATACCGTAATATGAAAGCATATCCCTCTAGAATGTATTAAAATTGGACTTCATGATTGTATAATAGGGAATTGATCCCACTTGAATACTATTATATAATATAGAAATTTATAAATTAAATAGTAATAATAAGATTTTTTATTTTTGTCCAAAGATAAATAAAAGGGATATGATATAATTCCTATAACATTAAGATACGATAACACAATGATAGATTTTCATTATAATTTTGTTTTATTTTTCCAGTACAGTTTAAATATTAAAATTCCTTGAACAAAGGGATAATCCTGGTCTTTAACCCTGAATAGTTAACAGTTACGGTAATTCCTTATTTACTTATATTTTTTGTAATATGGGATCGTAAATATTATATTTTTGCCTTTCCCCTTTTCTTGTTCCTTACTAATTAGGGATGAGGGTGCACCTTAAGGATAGTCCTTAATCAATATCACTATGATAACAATATGTATACTCATGGTTGGTAACACTAGATTTTTGAGAAAATGACAGGATCGGTTCACATACACACACAGTGGACGAGGTTTTCTGCTTTTTCTTTTTTCTTTCACAGGTGCTCACTATACATTTTAGCACGAAGTGGAATAAATGATAAATGATATATTCATGTTTGATAAATGTTTGTATTAATGGTGTTATGTACCATGTTCATTTAGATATTCATTATAACCCTGAGGAAGGCTTGTATGCCGAAATGTTGGATCTAGTTAATCTTGTTCAGTGTGTGATAAGAATAAAGAATAATTTTGGAACAAAAGGAAAACATTTTTTTCTAGTGTTATTTGTAAAGGTGTGCCAGGGTATTCTATAATATAGCTTTAAATTTATTTCACCTGAGCACCGTTGTGGTGAGTCAAGCTTAAGCTTATGAAAATATGTAAATATATGTGAAAAAAAGAATGCGCATATAGGGTCTTATGTCAGATGACACTTTCACTTAGCGATGTGGAATTGCTCACCTTTGTCAGTTGTGAAACCCACAACTGGTAGCTGCTGCAGGGACCGCACTCTCAACGGTGACCGTGATCGTGATGCAGAATCTTGGACAAAGTGCTTCAGTGTCCGCGCATGATGTTCCCTGAGGAAGGAGCTCGGGAGGAGGCTCCGAAACGCGTAGGAAAATAAAGGCTGTATCTGATCCAACATTCCCTTGTCTGTGTTTCATTGGTCTCGGAGCAGCAGCGCGGACTGAAGCACTTTGTCCAAGATTCTGCAATATGTAAATATAGACAGACATTAGCATGTTAAACCTAGAACAAGCGAATATAATTGTACCCACAGATAGATTGTCAGGTAGACAATAGTGTATATAACCTAGAGAGAGGGTCAAAAAATGAAAATAGCTGCAAAATATACTTTTGAGTACCAACAGTATCACCAAAGAATCACATCTATAGGGAAAAAGTGATGGTATGTTCTTTAATTTAAGTGGGATGGCCCCCTTTTACCAAGGCTGTCTGCACTTATTTTAGTCTGGCAGGCATATTTGGTTATCATAGGGTAGCTTACCTTTATAAACAATGAAACAGAGTCAAAAATAGCTAGTTTCCCACTTAGACTGCGATAGTTATGAGGTGCAGGTGCTATCACTACGTGAAAGTAGCTACAGAAGCTCATAATTTGGCCAAAGGAACATGCCCAATCCTAGTACCAGCCTAAACTGGATTTATACCGGTATCCAGCCACATGTATGGGGGTGGCTGATCCCTCTAGGGGGCGTCTGTCCTTTGTGTGATGCATATATATAGTGCTGGGCAGCCCGCCTGATCTAGTAGTATGGGCGTGACCAATAAGCTGCATACAGACACTTTGCATCGCACGTACCTGTGTGACTGACTCCCTATGGTAAAACAAAAAGGAAAAGGGGCGCAAATGTGTAGGATCCTCTTATTAAAAACGTCTATGTGGAGTGGGTAGGTGGCCACAATTCCTGCACAACCCGGTTTAACAGCCTCCGCCGCCGGCGGTATATGCAATGCCTCTCCGCTCTCCTCTCTCCTGTTCAAGGCAGATTGTTTGTGCTGTTCCTGAGCTGCTCCAGCCGCCAGTCCCTCAAAAAGGGAGTCGTTTTCATGCAAAAAATAGTAATGGCGGTCTAATTAGGAGTGCTCTAAGGAACAAGTAGACATGTAAGATGTTATCATAAATGTCAAACCTTTTATTAACTTCTTAGCTCCCCTCACAGCTCCACTACGCGTTTCAACTGCATACAAACAGTCTTTTTTGCATGACTCCCTATGGTGACCTTGTAGTTATAAATACCACCATTAACCTCCCCCATGGCTTGGCTGGTTGCAGGTGATGTCACCGCCCCCATGCTTTTGGCTTGTTGCAGGAGATTGTGAATCGGTATGAGACACCTTTGTTGCCTCTCAGTGTGGCTTGCAGCATCCTGCTAAGTGCAATGGATATTTTTGGTGAGTTTTTCTGCCTAATTTGTCCATTTAGTGTTTTTTTTTTCTAAAATTAAATTATAGATAGGACTTGTAAGTGTGAGGGCCCTTAGTGTTGTGTTATGAGCTTACGTATTATGGCCAATATATCCACTAACACCTCACACCATCATCCATATTTTTGAAGATGGCCCAGTTTGTGGACATTTTATGAACACCTTTTTGAACCTGCTGGATGTGCCGCTCCCCATTAATGCATGCTGTTGCACAGAGCTGGTACCTCTGCTAGCAGTGGTGTATGAGGGTGATGTTGCCATCAAATGATCGACAATGGATTAAATTGTGAAATCCCTTGATGACTGCAACAGTAGCGAAGAAAATTTGTCTTTGTACCGTCGGTCTAGAAAGTTGACCAACCAGTATTGGTTGCTGGTGAAAATGTGGATGATGCGAGGGTCTTGGCACAGAAAGTTAGATATGAAGTGTGCCATGTGTGAAAAGCTGCAAAGAGGCAAATGTTCGGTGGCCCCAGAAGGAGGAGCAATGCCCATGTTCTCCTCACACTGACTCTCCTCCTCCACCTCCTCCTCTCCAGCCCACCCATGCTGGACAGACATGAAGCTGGGTTTGGAAGTCCCCTATGTAGTATGAGGGGTCCCCTCAGTACCACTGAAAAAGAAGTCATTTCTCTCCTCATCTTCCTCATTATCTTCATCTCCCAATCTTGCCTGATGAGATTGGCTGGGCTTGGTTAAGATCACCCATTGTGAAATCTTGCTCCATACCCAGCTGCTGGTCACTCAAAGATTCCAATTTCACATTATGCAGTGATTCTTTCAGCAGACATAGCATAATAGGGATGGTTACACTAATAATAGCCTGATCACCGCTCACAAGCTTGTTGCACTACTCAAAGTTATCAAGCACCTCACAAATGTCTGTTCTCCTGTATCTGTAAGACTTGATTGTCCATATATACTGTATTTGTACTTGTTCTCCCCTCTTCATATGTAAAGCACCATGGAATCTAATGGCGCTATATAAATATATAATAATAATAATAAATGTCAGCGATCCACACCCACTCCACAGTTGTTATGTGTCTTGGCTGAGTCTCAGTCTGATGGGCATGTTCAAGCTGATATTCAGCAAGTGCCCTCTGCTGTTCACTGATCCTTGCCAACATATCATATGTTGAGTTCCACCATCTTGACAGGTTGCAAATGAGTTGGTGGTTTGGCAAATTAAATTTCTTTTGAGGTGCTGCAAAATCGGCAACAGCGGTTGAGGAATGGTGGTAACGGGTGCAAATATGGTGCACCTTCTCAAGTAGATACGGCAAGTCAGAGTATGTTTTTATACATTTCTGCACCACTAGGTTCAGCACTTGAGCCATGAATGGCACATGTACCAGCTTCCCGAGCTTTAAAGCCCCCACCATGTTACGCCCATTATCACAGACAACCAGACCGGGTTGAAGTTGCATTGGGAAGAGCCAATGATTGGTCTGTTGTTTTATTCCTTGCCACAGCTCTGCTGCAGTGTGTGGTGTCTCACCTAAGCAGATGAGCTTCAGCAGAGTATGTTGCCGCTTTCCTGATGCGCTGCTGCACAGCTCCCAACTTGGGAGTGATGTGGAGGGTTATTCAGCATAGGATGATGAGGCGGATGAGGAGTAGGAAGAGGGGAGACAGGACGTATATGATGAGGCGCAAACCCTGATTGACCCATTATTAGGCCCATTATTCGTGGCATGGGTAGGATATGTGATGTTCCAGTTTGAGACTTTGTCCCACTCTCCACCAGGTTCATCTAGTGTGCCCTGACAGAGATGTATTATTCCTGTCCACAAGTACTTGTCCACCTGTCTGTTGTAAGGTGGACCTTCTCGGTTATGGCGTTGGTGAGAGCACGCTTTAGGTTATTTAAGACGTGCTGGTGTAACGCGGGGACGGCACAGCAGGCTGAGAACCGAATATTGTGGGGTAGCCACAGCCAACAGATCACGGAAAGACTGTGTCCCCACAAGCCTAAATGGCAACATCTCCACGACTAGCAACTTGGCAATGTGAGTGTTCAGTATTTGTGCGTTTGGTATTTACACCTCCTTTCATAGATCTGGGGCACGGACAACTGGACGCTTGGCTGGGACAAACAAGTGGATGAGCTTGTTGTGTCCTACATCTGTGCAACCGCAGCTTGTGAGCAAGAGGTATGATCACCTGCTTCCTGCCCAACAGATTGGGAAGGATGGATTGCAGGCGATGTGGCAGTGGTTTGACCCACAGACACCAATTTGGTACCCACGTGTTCTGCCCACCGACTAGGCTGCTTGGCTGCCATGTGTTTCCGCATACTGGTGGTGCTTTGGTTGCCTTTGCCCTGGCCTCTGCTCAGCTTCGTATGGCAGATGCTACAGATGACAACATTTGGTTTAGAAGGACTATCTGAAAAAAATTTCCAGACAGCGGCTGAACGCACCCTTGCCTTGACTTGGGGCACACAGAATTGCTGTTGACAACAGTTGACATACTTTGCTCTGTGCTCAAACCAGTAGCCCTTGGTGCCTTTTTGTTGTGCTACGTATCCACCTTCTTCCTCTGTGCTGGCTATGCATGTCAACGTTCCAGGTCGGATCAGTAGTCTCATCATCAACCACCTCGTCGTACATGTCATCCTCCTTCCATGTTGATATTGTCGGCTGGCCAGATGGCAACTGTGTGGCATCACCACCAGCCTCCACTTCTTCACCCGGTATATCACATGGATGAAAGTGGATTTCTTCTGGCCGTGGGTTTTCAAATATATGGGCATGAACAGACAATACCTCCTCACGTTCCTCTTCAATGTCACACGGTGGGAGGTCAGAGGCAACAAAACCATATGGACCAAACAGATCCTCGGATTGGCCAAGGTTGGGGTCAAATGTTTCCTGTGACTCCTGACAGAGTGATGAACTAGGAACAAGTTGAGAATAGGATGACCCAGCATTTTCTGTCCAAAAATGGGCTACTTTTAGGAGACACAATGGCTATGCCTGGACATTGGACACTGCAACTACTTTTCATTTCATTTCAAAAATTCTTTTTATTATTTTACAAGATATTGAGATGGTAACAGAAAATTACAAAATCTGTGCTATTAGTCCAAGCTTCATAATTGTTTGGCCTTTGACCATAATACAGCACCTTGGGCTCCTTTTTGGCGACACTATGGCTATGCCTGCACATTGGGCACTGCAAGAACTATGTTAGTAGTCCTAGCTTCATAACTGTTTGGCCCTTAAGGCCTGCTTCCTTCATCAACCATGGTACAGCCCCTTGAACTACTTTTTGGAGACACTATGGCTGCACATTGTGCAGTGGCAGTGGAACAACAATGCCAGTAGTCAAAGCTTTATAATTGTGAAGCCCTTGTGATAATGATGATGGGTGGCTTCTTCATGCATTAATCAGACAGCCCCTAGGGCAGATCGCTCTCTTTACACCACTTACACACTAAACTGTCAGAAGATCTCCATCATAACTCGCCCTTACGGCAATCATGCACCCATTTCAGCCTTTTCCTCTGCCTCCAGACCACTTTTGTGAGTCCAGCAGACAATTATTCGCATTTCCCATTGACTAACATTGGACTGACTACTCGCTCCGAATACCTGAGTATTACGATGTACTTGGCACGAGTATAGCGAGTCCGAGTATTTGACTACTCGCTCATCCCTAGTTGTCTTCTATTAAGTCCACTTTGGCTCAAACAACGACGGATGGTGCTATCAGACCCTATTCTTCCTTGAGCTTGAAGTTCACCTTTAATCTTTTTAGTTTTTCTGGGCTCTTTTGTTACCATTCATATCTGTCTTTTTGATTTGTCATCAATTTTCCTCCTGCGGCCTCGCCCAGAGAGGTTGGCTACAATCACATAGATCATAAATTTCTGAATAATATGGTGAACATCATTGGTGAATCTCTGAACTTTATCCTCAAACATAATGCTTTTACTCTTCTCGATGTTTGGTATTTGCAATGTGGGGGTACCTCGATGGGTACCCCCATTGCATGTACCTTTGTGAAATTATTTTTAGCAATGTTCGAGGATGTTATGATTTATGATATTTCTAACCCTTTTTGAAGAGCATCAAATGTTATTTGAGATACATAGATGACATTTTTATTGTGTGGGGAAAGGTCAGAGGAGGCTTTTACGTCTTTCGTTGTATACTTAAATGAAAAAAGTAACTTCAATATGAAGTTTACTTCTCTGTTTGGAGGTGAGAGATTGGATTTTTTGGATGTGAGGTTAGAGGTGGTGGAGGGGAAAATCAGGCGAATAAATCAACAACTGCAAACACCTATCTGCACTTTGATAGTGCGCATCCTTCTCAAACAAAAACTTCTTTACCATACAGTCAATTCCTGCCGTTAAAGAGGGTTAACAATGATACTGATTTGTTGAAAAAGCAAGCAGATGCCTTGGAAATTCTTTTTTACAAACTTTGTATACTGTTTTTCCCTAGGTTTAGGTTTTTTGTAGAATCTTGTTGCCTCTCTGTTCATTAACCCCTCCATGGGGCAGGCTACAAAAGTCATGTCACTTACAGACCCTATTCCCCATGCCACAAGGTACTAACTGATCTTGGGGTTGGGTGGATTGATTACTGAAGCCTGATATACTTGGAGGAGAAATAATGTTGAAAACAAATAAGTGTATTCAGGTCACCAAATCATCTGGAATGCTTAAAGGGAACCTGACCCCGAAAAATGAGCCCCCAGCCTCTTTATAGCTGTCCCTGCACCATGCTAAAACTGTTTTAGCCATCCCTTTACGTCTTTATAGCGATATTGCAAACCTTATAAAAGTTGTTTTAATTCCTTGTGATCTGCGGCTTCTCAGCATTTGAGAAGCCGCAAAAGGCATTCCTTCATGCTTCTCCCCGCCACCTGCTAGTTAATTATTCACACCCCGATCGTCGTGCTAAACAGCAGAGAGCCAGTGCGTATCATTAAAGGGGCGGTAAAGCCGCTATGACGCAAATTGCGTCATATCCGGCTTTACACGTCAGTACACCCATTAGGCAGATAAGCTGCAGTGAACAGACCTTGCACATGCGCACTCGGCAGCGCGAGGTCAGCAGTACACCCTAATGGGTGTACTGATGTGGTGAAGCCAGATATGACACGATTTGCATCATGGCGGCTCTACCGCCCCTTTGATGTCGCGCACAGGTTCTCTGCTCTTTAGCACGCCCAGTGTGGTGTGAATAATTAACAAGCAGACGGCAGGGAGACGCATGAAGGAACGCCTTTTGTGGCTTCTCAAATGCTGAGAAGCCGCAGATCACAAGAAATAAAAACAACTCTTATAAGGTTTGCAATATTGCTATAAAGACATAAAGGATGGCTAAAACAGTATTAGCATGGTGCAGGAACAGGTATAAAGAGGCTGGGGGCTCATTTTTTGGGGTCAGGTTCCCTTTAATAAGTAAATTTAAGTTAGTAATGTTTTTCCTTAGGTTTATTATGTTTGGTGGCCTGTGAGAATATGCTTTTACTATGCATGTATGTCTGATTTGGCTCAGTTTTTTTGTGAATTTACTTCAGCCCCTTGTATTAGTACAAGATAGGGAGTGCCCCACCCCTACCTTTACTGAGATGAGCATTCATTGCGCCTCCCATTGCTGCAGGTCCATTTTAGGACCCAGGTCTCTCTCCATCCTGCTTTCTTTGAGGTCAGTCGACACATGAACAGGTTTTAAATGAGAGAGTAGGTACTATCCCGAAGTGGGCACACCTTGACATTGGTGGCTTGGCTTTTTACCTTTTTGCAAAAACATATATACAAAGTACCCTGTTTTTACTAGCATCTGCTTTTTACTTATTTATTCATGGCAAGGTATTTTTGCACATTTTGTATACAGTTTTTCCCTAGGTTTAGTCTGTTTGGTGGTCCATGTGAATATGCTCTTACTAGACATGTACACTTATGTCTACTTTGATTCAATTTTTTGTGTATTAAACAAGATTCTGCAAACAGTGACATCCTGCAAGTGATTGCTTGTGTCCAGCTCCTGGCACTGGAAGACGTGGGCCCCTAGGCAAAGCAAACAGGCATTACCACGGAGCTCGGCACCATATTAGCAGTGCAGTGCAGTACAATGCAGCTACACTTTACTACAGTTACTGTTTGCTAACATGTGCCTGCAGTGCACAGTTTGGCTACATATCCCTCACAAGCCATAACTGCTGTGGAGGTCATGATCCTCACCCTCAAGGGGCAGAGTTTGCTTCAGCAGCACCAAAACAGGAGATGTCTGCACAGGATAACATTGATACATATGTGACCTGCGACGTCAGTTCCCTAGCCACATTGGGCCTCATATGCAGTGAGGTCTGGATCTAGTGCTGAGCTTGCATGCCAGAGGAGGACCTGAGGAGCTCACAGATAGGAGGTGACCCATTCCTCACGCTGTCTGGGAGGACCAGATGTCAGGCTGTGGAGGATCTTGCAGCATGACTTGCTTTAATACACCTGCATCTGGTGCTGCAGCTACTGGATCAGCAAATCCACCAGGAACAAAAGCATTATAATGATGATGAGTAGACCAAGGAGGACAAGGAAGAGAAGGAGGTAAAAGAGGCAGAAGACCCTGTTTTCCAGCTGTGTGTAGCACTCCAGATAGCTGCCTTCAACTTGGACAATGCCAAGTGGGGATGCCGACCCCATGCAAGCAACTATGCAGTATGGCATGAACCATCCTGTCCTGTTTCCTTTCTGGAGGATATTTGGCTCACAGATGCCATCGCCTGAGAGTGGTTGCATGGGCTTAAAGCTAATCACTTCAATGACCAATGTACGCAAGGTAAGGTGGTGACCAATGTATTCAAGGCAAGATGGTGGCATTCTTGCAGCTCAGAGGGTTTGGTTTCCTGGCAAAATAAGGTACTGGGCATTGGTCCTAGGTCAACCGGTCCACCCTGCGACAACTTTAAGAAGTGTCAAGAGGTCGAAGAGAAGGTAGTGCCAGGTAGAGGTCTGTTGGTCTTTGCCATGTTGCTCCTGTCTCTCCTCATGGGGGTGGTAGTTTTCTAATTCCTCCATTATTTTCTCCAGAAATGACCATGATGGAGTATGCTGGGGGGACAGATGGTCGCAGAAAATGCCTTTGAAGAAGTAGCTCCTGCTACCCCTCGAGATTGCCCAGCAATGGAGTGCCATGAGCATCAGCGACCTTCAGCCTAGGTAGCGCACAGAAAGTTGAAAGACAGTTTACATACCAAGCACAATGGACTTTCATAAAAAAGGCATGTTATTAGGTTGCTGAGCCATCCCTTAGTTGGCATTTTGGAGAAGGAATTTTTTTAGTTGTTTTTCAGTACTTCAAACAGTGAGGCCTGTTTTTTAGTTAGCTTTATTTTCCCCCCTCCGGGTTGAGCATCATTTGTGCTTCCACCTGCTGGATAAGCGGACATGCTCGTGACTCACAACTCAAAGCCCTTCATGGACTTTCCACTATTGTGATAGTCTGTTGTTGCCTGTGGGGCTTTCATTATACAGTTGTGCTCAAAAGTTTACATACCTTGGCAGATTTTTTTCTATCTTGGCCTTTTTTCAGAGATTATGAACGATAACACAAAAATTTTATTTCCACTCATGTTTTGTGGTTTGGTGAAACCATTTATTATTAAATTACTGTGTTTTCTCCTTTTAAATCATAATGACAACCAAAAACATCCAAATGACCCTGATCAAAAGTTCACATACCCCAATTCTTAATACTGAGTATTGCCCCCTCTAACATTAATGATAGCTTGAAGTCTTTTGTGGTAGTGGTGAATAAAGCGCTTAATTTTCTCAGATAGTAAAGCTGCCCATTTTCTTGGCAACAAGCCTCCAGTTCCTGTAAATTCCTGGGCTTTCTTGCATGAATTGCGTGCTTCAGTTCTCCCCTGAGTGGCTCAATGATATTGAGGTCAGGAGACTGAGATGGCCACTCTAGAACCTTCACTTTGTTCTACTGTAGAGAAAGACAGGTCAACTCATCCTTGTGTTTTGGATCGTTGTCATGTTGGAACGTCCATGTACATCCTATGCGCAGCTTCTGGGCTGATGAGTGCAAATTTGCCTACAGTATTTGCTAATAACGTGCTGCATTCATCTTTACTTCAACTTTGATCAAGTTTCCTGTGCCTCACACATCCCCACATCATCACTGATCCACCTCTGTACATTACAGTAGGAATGGCGTTCCTTTTATCATAGGGCTTATTGACATTTCTCCAAATGTAATGTTTATAGTTGTGGCCAAAATGTACTTTCATTTTGCAACAATGGCCTACTCTAGTTTTGAATTTATTGAGATAAAACACCACATTTTGACTTGTGCTTATGTTTTATCATAGAAACATTTAACATTTCATTACAAATATTCAAATATGAAACTTGATCAATGCTGTGTATAATAGCTAATGAATGATTACATTTTCTGAATGTGTGAGCGCATTGTTTATCACTTTCACAAATCAATCGCCAAATATAGTATCCCATTGTGTTCTTGTCATACTGTCCTTAGTAACAGCTTTTAAAGTTCATTATCTCCTGTTGAAAGCATTCACCTTGCTGCGCTGAATAATCTCCCATGTTCTCTTTGCAAATATCAAGATGGGTATCACGGATATGGACTATGAGTTACATCCTGAAACCCATTTCAGCATAGTTCCTTATCAGAAACTGAACCAGCTGTGCATAGTTTTCATTCATGTGGTTGCCTACAAAGCCATGAACCATTGCAATTAAATAGTTTCAAACCAATTTCTGCTTCTTAATCAGCTTCTTGGGAAACTTTCTGCACTCTATAATTTTCTTGATTCGGGGTCTGTCGAAAACATCAGCTTTGATGTTTACCTTGGGCAGCTTAGGGAAAAGATTTTAAAGGTGTTTAAAAGCTGTAAACTCATTATCAGTAGCCATGACAAATTGTTTCGTGAGTCCTACTTTGATGTGTAGTAGTCACATCAACACCTTGCTGGAAATCCACCAGTGGCTCCAACTATATGTTGCCCTTACCCAATGAGAACTCTGTCCACTAAGGCTAGTCGTGTCTGTGATAGTGTACCTCAGTTTCCTGGAAAAAAAAGCAAAGATACTTTGTAAAATTGCCTTTGAGGCCCATCAGGAATGACACCATTTTTAAATCCCTGATAACCTTCTAGCCATACTCATAATACTTCCGAGCATGTAGTACCATTTTGACACTGGTGAATTCCTCTTTTAGGTGCACCGAGTGAGCCACATGAAAAAAAGATATTTGTTCCTGTTGTGAAGCAGCATGGGTTTTAGGCTCCTGCATGAACTATCTATGAACAGTTGCCACTCTTTGGAGTTACAGGTGTCCTATAGCCTCAAATAACTGACTATAATTTTGCAGAAGCGCAGTCTATCTTGATGACTGAAGAAGCTGGAAAAAGCTTAACGACGCTTCCTTTGATCTATGACTTGGACAATTTCATGTCATAAGTTTTATTGCTTGAGCTTTGATGTCAGAAGGTAAGGCTTGGACTTGGTAAGATCAATGTCTCTGACCAGATAGTTGAGTTTTATTTTGGTTAGGGCAGTATGGCTTCTGTACCTTAGCTGCATCTGAAAAATTAAAATTGAGATCTTCAACATCTTCAATGTCTGCATTCCTGCTTTCTCCTGATAGTGGTTAATCTCTTTCTGAATGTGTTAGTACAGGGAGCTAAGGGCAGTACAGTACTGTGTCAATGGATGAAGGAATGTCAGGATATGTGACAGGAGGTGCATTTTTGCTGTTAAACATTTGGAAGGGTCCACCATGTAGCAGGAGCAATTGGGTGAGTGGTCAGTTGGTTCATGCCATATTCTTGGGATACAAAAATGCATAGCTCTCATTTCTCTTCTGTACTAACCTACAAGCAAAGAAAATATAATTTGGACTGAGAATTTGATTTATATCACATATTAATAGAAATATCTACGATATTAACAGTATTTACATTGTAATATATATTTTACTAGAATATTGAAATTTGTGGAAAAAAAGAATTACAGTTCTTTTAAAGCTTAAAGCGCTCAGACTTTAGCAATAAAATATACAAATATAATGTTTCTATAGTCTTTTGCATCCCCTCCAGCCTAGATAACATTGCATGATAAGACCATGTCCCTGTACAGTTAGACACAGCCAATACACAACACTGGGACACATATATATAAGATTTTCTCAGTACAGGAACATTTTCTTAAAACACATCCAATTGTGGAAATTGTCATTATTCGAAATCTAATGATTAAAATCAAGTTTATTTGTGGGTAAACCTCTTTAAGTATTTCTTGAAGAATAAGAGGTAATCTTAGGCACAGTTATATGTAGCGTGCTAAATTTCCAATTTTTTAAGTAGATATATTAAGTTATACTATGGTCTCATCTTATGCCTTTAACAATATATTAAAGGGAACCTGTCACCTGGATCTATCCCCCTGACCTATCACTAGCTGTCCATATACCTTCCTAGCTGCTCTCTAACCATCCCTCTCTGCTGTAAATCCGCACTATAAAGATTAAGAAAAATGACTTATAACTTGCTGGAGGTCGCTCTGTCAGGAGACTGGAAAGGGTTGATCCAGGCTCCATTCTCCCCTCCTCACTGCTTCACTGCATGCCCCGCTGGGCGTCATTATTCTTTCTTGATCTCCGCCTACATTTGGAATCTCCTGCCCTCTTCTCCTGCTATGATGCACCGGCCAATACATCACATCCAGCCTAGTGCATTATAGGCCTGGTCACATGATTGGCCCGATTTCAATATGCGCATTGCGCATGCGCGGAGCTAGGCTGATCACGTGATCAAGCCCATAATGCACCGGCCCAGATGTGACGTACTGGCCGGTGCAATATAGGAGGAGAAGAGGGTGGGAGATTCCAAAGGCAGGCGGAAATCAAGAAAGAATAATGATGCCCAGCGGGGCATGCAATGAAGCAGCGAGAAGGGGAAAATGGAGCCTGGAGCCCCCTTTCCAGTCTCCTGACAGAGCGACCTCCAGTAAGTTATAAGTCTTTTTCCTTAATCTTAATAGGGCGGATATACAGCAGAGAGAGATGGTTAGGGAGCAGCTAGGAAGCTGTAGGGATAGCTAGTGATACGTCCAGGGTGTAGATCCAGGTGACAGGTTCCCTTTAAAATCCAACATTCTGTATATATACTGCACATTGTTTACATATAATCAAAGATTTAGAGTTTTGAAAGCTAAATTTAAGATTTGTAACCGCTAATTTTATATGTTAATTATGTTTTATTGTATTTCTTGTATATTGGTATTTAATATGTTTATTAATGATTGATGTTTTGTGGATATTTGTGTAGGAAATTATGTGAGCACTCATCATGTAACAGAAGAAGCCAGTGTTTTTTAAACCCTGGGTTGAGTTAAGTGATCAGCATCATTCATGGTCATATATGGATGCTATCCATTGTTTTTACTGAAAACTTGTTTTAAGTCAAAAGCAACCTTTTTTTTATCTATGCTGTTTGCAACTATAATATATTTTTATTACCCATAACCTAGGGTCAGATTAGCGCTATTAGTTACGCTCAGGGGGGCTCCATTAAAAACATAGAGGAGCCTTTTTGGGAGCCTTGACGCAGTGTTACCAGCAGCGCTGCCAATTCATCCCTATGGTGCCTGAGCCCTGAGCGCAGCTCAAACACCGGCATCTAAATGCCATGGTTTGAATTCTAACGCTTTTTCCCAGCGCATCAAATGGCGCTTCTGAAAGCGTCATTTGATGCGCTAGGAAAAAGCGTGAGATTTCAAACTGCAACACTCAGATGCCGGCGTTCGAGCTGCGCTAGGGGCCGCATTACCATAGGGAAACTTTGGCAGCGTTAACGCGGCGCCACCATGGTGGTAACACTGCGTTAAGGCTGCCAAAACCTATGTTTTAACGGAACCCCCTATTATCGCTAATATGACCCTAGCATTATTGGAGACATTTGTGGAAGGCATTGTTTGACTTCTAGCCGACTGCCATTTGTATTGAACATGGATGAAAGACTTGTCTAACCCAGCTCAGTTCCAATTAAACTTGCTCTTTCCTGAACTGAGAAATAATGGTGACTGAATTGAATTACCCATTTTGAGTATATATGCTAAAACTGGAGGCTGACTAGTTTTTTATTTTTCTCTTTGACTGTGGTTTTAGGAACGTTTCCATTTTATTGATAGTAAGGTCCACTAACTGGCAAATACTTCATAATGGCGGAGGGATTGCCTTTCTCTGGATCAGTAATGTTTGACTTTCTTTTTTTAAAAAAACTGATTGGTTGTATAATAGAAATGAGAAGATCTTTTGAAATTCGAATTTGCTGGGTTCACAAAGTTTATCTCAACAGTTGATTTCTGGTGAATAAATTTGTGCAAATCTCAATGCTAAATTACTTGAAATTGCTCATAAAATACATTTGAGGGAGAGCAGAGTTAAGCAGAGAACCCTAGTGACTATAAGAGCTTATATACTATAGGGGAGAAAGAGAGGATCTTGCTGACCAAAAGAGCTTACACTTTTCAAGCGAGAAAAGCGCTGCTGATCATTAAAGCTTACATATTACAACAAAAGAGAGATAGCAAGGAACCTTTTGATCAGAAGAGCTTACACTCTAAAGAGGAAAAGTGAGAAAATGGACTTCACTGATAATAAAATAGGGCACTGTACATGAGAGAATGACTGATAGGACCCTGTTAATCATATAAGCTTAGGCTGCCTCCACACAGCATATTTTCACATCCGTGTGGTTCCTTAAATTTCAAGGACCACACGGATAGGCACTGATCTGTTCAAATGGATGGCAATTGATGTCCACGGACCATTTTGTTTAACAGATCCATCATCAGTTACCATAGATAGAGGTGGGAGGAGCTGTACCTAGCTTCTGAGAATGATCAGTACAGCAAAATGGATCCATTTCATGGATCCATTTTTCATGGATCTGTACAGATCCGCGCTCCATAGACATCCATGTTATTTGACACGGACAGCTATGGATTTGTGTCTGTCCATTGGTGTAAGTGATTTTCAAAGCAGCCAAATATCGAAGCAGCCTCCGATTCTGGGTGCATGAAAAATACTGACACAAACGAATCAGTGACAAAACTGAAACACACAGATGGCCACTTAGGACCAATCTGTGCCCATAGGGGTACATGGGAGGCCAAACTGATCCTTAAAAAAGGATAGACATGGATCAGAAACTATGCTTTCTCTTGCAGCCTTAGACACTACAGGCTTAAGAAACTAACCAGTGACTGTGAAGATGGAAAATGAATCTGCTGTGCAAAATGTGTTCCTCTGGGAACCACTGAATTGTGATGGCTACCCACTGTGCAAGATATGATAATCCAGCATTAAGTTGAAGACTGTGCTTCAGTAAATTCAACTTAAACTTAATCCATCATGGAGCAATCTGCTCATCTCTACTTTGTAACAAATTACAATATTAATGTTTTCTGTTAGTTACTTAACATATGAAAATTTTTAATTTGGATTTTTTTTATTTGTGGCCATTATGGTAGATGAATAAATATTATACCAGGGAGTACTAAAGTACAACATAATTGCAATAAAAAGATTTAAATTGAAAAGTTTTGTTTTCCATACTCAAAAATGTTTTGAGGCAAATACTTAGATTATAACTGAAAAATGTATTTTTCTATTCAAGAAGTTCAAATCCTTTTTTATATTTTAATTATACAATTTCAAGATTTTGTTTATAAGGCCTAAAGATCACATATAAAAATGTCTTATCTGTCACAAGGCACAAGAACAACATGAACAATATAATTTAAGCAAACCAAGCATAGTAATGTCTGTTGCCTTCATGTAAACATGTAATTTTAACATTATTTTAATTAATCAACTGTCATTTAGTGTGACTGTTTGTGTCAAATTGTTTGATCTAAGAGCACTACACTCTTTGTTCCAAATTGCTTGAAGACAAACAGAAACACTTTCGTGAGAACAGGAACCATCCCCTCTAATTAAAACAATGGCACTATTATTAACACATTTGTAAACATTCATGCTGCATCTTTGTAGTCAGAAGGTACATAGAGTTCATTCCTTCAGTGATATCAATTTTACTTTTCTTTTTTAAACATTTAGCTTTATAATGATGTGCAAAGTTTAGAAAATTTGCAGTTATGCTGATGGACATTAAGGTATGTGGATAGGATTTTATAAAAAAAGATGAGCAAACTTTCCCCAAACATGCTCACCAATTTCAAATTCAGCATGAACATTGCAGATCTTGTTCCGGATTGGAAACTAGCCATTTCACAAAAACAACGTGAACGAGGCTTTGTTCGTTGACTGATCAAATAAAACAAAGTATTACTGCATTTGTCATGCTTTTCTTCTACCTTCTGACAGTGTATGATAGCGGGCGGTATGTTTTTGATCAGGTGAGGTGTGGGGAGGGGTCAGAGAACCATCAGACTCCTTTTTTACCCTGAAACCTTCTGTGTGGATATTCTGGGTTGGCAGCCAACAAGGGTACATAAAACATCCAAAAATTGAAGACACAAGGGATGGTGTCATTGGCTGGTTTGTTTCATTGGCTTCCAAAGTCAATGTCCCTGTGGATATAAGAAGCGGCCATTAGCCATTGTCGTCATTTTTAGTGTTACTGCTATGCACAGTGCTGTTGCCACTCTGTGATGTTCCATGCTGCTCCATTCATGTTACACAAATAGCTAGTTTTAGATAGAATAGGAGGGCGAGAGAGTCCATCCGGACCTAGGCATTTTGTGAGAACAAGTGTGATTCCTAAATCTGCGTTGCCAAAGCCACTGTTTTTGCATACAGCAAATTATTGTCAAATCTTTCAGTTTCTCCTAAAAAGGCTGTGTTATGGTGGGTTTACACGGTCAGATATCTGAAATGATATAGTTTGGAATGTCACGTGACTGCGATCATTTCGACATCGTTAGTGCGATATCAAACGCAAGGATATCGTTAACGATGTGCAATTTGGCAACGCGCCAGCATCGTTCATTAGAACTTTGTGAACGATTGGATAAAGTGGCAGGAATAGGAGAATTCAGAACGATATCGTTCTGTCACGGGTGGCACGGATGACAGGGTGGAGGCCACGCGCAGACGATCCCAGCGTTTGGCCCATCAGCCATAATGGTGGAGGATGGTCCGTCTCTTTCAGGGGCATTTACCTTCTGTGTTGATGGAGAGAAGGTGTGATGAGATCTCTCTATTATGGGGAGACGGCTGTGGAGGTCTTGCGCTCGGTCTGGTTTTATCCACCAATGTTGTAGGTCACTAGGACCCAGCAGACTCCTTCCACCTTTATAAGGAGGTTCATTACCCTTCCTCGGTGCAGGTGATAGTTCCTTGTGCACACTTTATCCTTGCTCCAGCAGAAGCTGAGATTGTGGAGGTTGCTGTGTTCTGCTGTCAGATAAGTGTTTCCTTTTCCCAAATGTCTGTCTTCCCTGGTGTTTGTCTTTAGTTGATAGTGGAGGGGTCTAGTGAACCTCTCCATCTGATCCTTAGATAGGATAGATCTAGGATCAGAGAGGGACGAGGTTCGTGGTCGGCGACAGTTGAGGAGACTGTATAGGGACGTTAGGGCAGACAGGGTCAGCTCTAGGAAGTCTAGGGGTCACCGTCTCCTTCTTGTGCCCTTAGCATTAGGGACTCCTGATTCCCCCCCCCCCGTCGTTATCCTACGCTGGGTGTCTTCCCCACTCCCAGCGTGACATTATCACCTGCCATAACTGTAAGTGAAGGAAGGGGAGGATTTCATTTTCCTTCCTTTCCTTATGGATCCTGTGTCTGCTTTGGCCCAGCAGCTGCAGACCTTGTCTTTGGAGGTTGCGGACCTTCGGTCGGCTCTGCAGGGACCACAACCGCAAAATGGTGTCTTGGGGAATCAAGCAGTGGGTCCGGCCAGACCGGAACCTAAGGTTGCCCTCCCTGACAGGTTTTCAGGAGGCAGAGACAAATTTACTGTGTTCAAAGAGGCCTGTAAATTATACTTTAGGCTTAAGCCGTATTCCACTGGTGATGAGCAGCAGCGGGTAGGAATTATTATATCATTGCTGCAGGGGGATCCCCAATCCTGGGCTTTCTCTCTGCCACAGGACTCTACTTGTCTCCAGTCTGTGGATGGATTTTTTGACGCCTTAGGCCTCATATATGATGACCCTGACCGTGTCTCTTTGGCTGAATCCAAATTGCGCCATCTCCACCAGGGGATTCGGTCGGCGGAATCATATTGTTCTGAGTTCCGCAGGTGGGCTATGGACACAAAGTGGAACGATCCGGCTCTCAGGAGTCATTTTTGCCAGGGTCTTTCAGAAAGACTGAAGGATGCCCTGGCAGTGTATGAGACCCCCCCGTCCCTGGAGGCAGCTATGTCGTTGGCTATTCGCATGGATAGACGCCTCCAGGAGCGGAGGGGTAGACCTCCTGCAACTGGGAGCCCTTCTCATGGTGGTTCCTTGTTGCCGGGTGGTCACTCGGAGGGCGAGTCATTTCTCCCGAGGGGGGAGGAACCTATGCAGCTTGGAGGAGCGGCGGCCTCGAGGCTCTCCTCCGGTGCCTCCCGGGGCAGGGGGAAGGGGGTCTGTTTTTTCTGTGGGAAAGGAGACCATTTTATCGGGGCCTGTCCCTACGCTCCTAAACGGACTAGGGTGCCGGGACCTCATGTGACTATGGGGGGAGTGGAGGTGGTCGAGCGGGAGGTGTGTGTATCCTCCGTTTGTACTTCCCATTTTCTCCTGAGTGCAGAGGTGGCGCTAGAGAGCAAAACGGAAGGCATTTCTGTGTTTGTGGATAGTGGTGCGGGGATCTGCATGGTGGATGCTCGTTTTGTACACGCTCATGGGCTTAACCGCTGTTTATTGTCTCGCCCCATCCGTATCTATGCCATCGACTCAGCCCCTCTTGCTCAGGGTAGTCTCACACATATCGTACATAACATTAAGTTAACGGTTGGATCCCAACATCAGGAGACGTTATCTTGCTATGTCTTAGACGGTCTCCCCGCTCCCATTGTCCTGGGCTTGCCATGGTTGATTAAACATAATCCCGTAGTGGATTGGCAGTCCAGGGACATTGTGGAATGGAGTGATTTTTGTTCAGAGAATTGTTTGGCTACATCCCTTTCGGTGGTATCTGCTGAATCTCTGCCCCCATTCCTATCGGAGTATGAGGATGTGTTCTCAGCTATCGGAGTATGAGGATGTGTTCTCAGAGAAGGGGTGCCGAGACTTGCCCCCTCATCGGGCATATGATTGCCCTATCAACCTCGTTCCCGGAGCTAAACTGCCCAAAGCTAGGATGTTTACTATATCTGGACCCGAAAGACAAGCAATGAAGGATTTCATTTCTGAAAGTCTGGAGACGGGACACATTAGGCCCTCCACGTCGCCGGTTGCGGCTGGTTTCTTTTTTGTGAAAAAAAAAGATGGGGGCCTCCGTCCTTGTTTGGATTTTCGGGAATTGAATCGGATTACTGTCCGTGATCCATACCCCCTCCCTCTGATCCCTGATTTATTTAGTCAGGTTGTGGGTGCCAAATGGTTCTCCAAGTTGGATTTGAGGGGGGCCTACAACCTGATTAGGGTCAGAGAGGGGGATGAATGGAAAACTGCGTTTAATACCCCGGACGGCCATTTTGAAAGTCTCGTAATGCCGTTCGGGCTCACTAACGCCCCGGCGGTTTTCCAACATTTTGTCAATGATATTTTCCATCATTTGGTGGGTAGATTTGTAGTTGTTTACTTGGACGATATCTTGATCTATTCTCCCGATATGGAGACGCATCAGTCCCATGTCAAACAGGTGTTGCAGGTCTTACGGGACAACAAACTGTACGCTAAACTCGAGAAATGTGTTTTCGCCGTTCAGGAGGTTCGTTTTTTGGGGTACCTCTTGTCGCCGTTGGGTTTCCGGATGGATCCGGAAAAGGTCCGGGCGATGCTAGATTGGGAACAGCCAGACAATCTACGGGCATTGCAACGCTTTTTGGGGTTTACCAATTTTTACCGTAAATTTATTAAGAACTATTCGGTACTGGTGACGCCTCTTAAGGACATGACTAGGAAGGGGACGGATTTTTCTGAGTGGTCTGATTCTGCTCGCCAGGCTTTTTCCTCCCTGAAGCGTTGTTTTGCTTCCGCGCCTGTTCTTTGTCAGCCCGATCTTTCTCAGCCCTTCATTGTGGAAGTGGATGCGTCTGAGGTGGGGGTGGGGGCTGTGTTGTCGCAGGGCCCTTCGACTGGGAGATGGGTGCCCTGTGCGTTCTTCTCCAAGAAGTTGTCTTCGGCCGAGAGGAATTATGATGTGGGTAATAGGGAGCTGTTGGCTATTAAGTTGGCTTTTGAGGAATGGCGGCACTGGCTGGAGGGGGCTGTCCATCCCGTCACGGTTATTACCGACCATAAGAACCTGTCTTACCTTGAGTCCGCCAGGCGTCTCAATCCCCGGCAGGCCAGGTGGTCTTTGTTTTTCACGAGATTTAATTTTACCGTCACCTACCGTCCGGGGGTTCAGAATGTGAAGGCGGATGCATTATCGCGTAGTTTTCCGGGTGGTAGTACTCATGAGAGTCCCGTCCCCATCTTGCAGGAGGGGGTGGTTGTTTCTGCTCTTTGCCCTGATCTGGAGGGGGAGGTGTTGAAGGTTCAGGGGGGCGCCCCTGCCTCCTGCCCTTCTGGGAGGCTTTTTGTGCCGTTCTCTTTGCGCCTCAGGGTGCTGTCAGAGCATCACGACTCTGTACTGGCGGGGCATCCGGGCGGTAGGGCCACTTTCGATCTCTTGTCTCGTCGCTTTTGGTGGCCGGGGTTGAGGAAGGACGTAGCGGAATTCGTATCCGCCTGTGGTGTGTGTGCACGTGCTAAGGTTCCGCATACCCGTCCGTCTGGGTCTCTCGTGCCATTGTCTATTCCTGAGAGGCCATGGACACATTTGTCAATGGATTTTATCACCGATCTTCCGTCGTCTGCGGGCAAGACGGTGGTACTGGTAGTAGTAGATAGATTCAGTAAGATGGTTCGCTTTGTGGCACTGCCCGCACTTCCTAATGCTCGGACTCTGGCACAGGTGTTCGTAAGTGAGATTGTGAAACTTCATGGGGTTCCCTCCGATGTGGTTTCTGATCGCGGTACTCAGTTCGTCTCCAAATTTTGGAAGGCTTTTTGTACACGTTTGGGGATAACGTTGTCCTTTTCTTCTGCTTTTCATCCTCAGTCTAATGGTCAAACCGAACGTGTGAATCAGAATTTGGAGACTTACCTGAGGTGTTTTGTCTCTGACCATCAGGAGACTTGGGCAAATTATTTGCCCTTGGCCGAATTCGCCCTTAATAATCGTCTTCAGGAGTCCACTGGCAAGTCACCGTTCTTCGGTGCATATGGGTTTCATCCTCAGTTTGGTACTTTTAGCGGTACGAGTCCTTCCGGAGTTCCGGAGGAGGACCGTTTTACCTCGTCCCTCTCCTCGGTTTGGCGGGGTGTACAGCGTAGCTTGAAGCTCTTAGGTGACAGGTACAAACGTATGGCTGACAGGAAGCGTGCGCCAGGTCCGGACCTATGTGTGAATGACTACGTGTGGTTGTCTACCAAGAATGTGAAGTTGAAGGTGCCCTCTTGGAAGTTGGGGCCCAGGTTTATTGGCCCCTATAGGATAACCGCCGTTATCAATCCCGTGGCGTTTCGTCTTGCGTTGCCTCCTGCTCTTAAGATTCACGATGTGTTTCACAGGTCGCTCCTCAAGCCGTATGTGCCGTCGTCTAACCCATCTCCTTTGCCTCCTGAGCCCATCTGTGTGGCGGGGAATCTGGAATTCGAGATCTCGAGGGTGGTTGATTCTCGCATGTTGCGCCGTTCTCTTCAGTATTTGGTGCACTGGAGGGGGTACGGTCCTGAGGAGCGGATGTGGGTGCCGGCGTCGGAGGTGTCCGCCGCAAGGCTGGTCCGCGCTTTTCACCGTTCCCATCCGGATAAGCCTGGTCCTGAGTGTCCGGGGGCCACTCGTAGGAGGGGGGGTACTGTCACGGGTGGCACGGATGACAGGGTGGAGGCCACGCGCAGACGATCCCAGCGGTTGGCCCATCAGCCATAATGGTGGAGGATGGTCCGTCTCTTTCAGGGGCATTTACCTTCTGTGTTGATGGAGAGAAGGTGTGATGAGATCTCTCTATTATGGGGAGACGGCTGTGGAGGTCTTGCGCTCGGTCTGGTTTTATCCACCAATGTTGTAGGTCACTAGGACCCAGCAGACTCCTTCCACCTTTATAAGGAGGTTCATTACCCTTCCTCGGTGCAGGTGATAGTTCCTTGTGCACACTTTATCCTTGCTCCAGCAGAAGCTGAGATTGTGGAGGTTGCTGTGTTCTGCTGTCAGATAAGTGTTTCCTTTTCCCAAATGTCTGTCTTCCCTGGTGTTTGTCTTTAGTTGATAGTGGAGGGGTCTAGTGAACCTCTCCATCTGATCCTTAGATAGGATAGATCTAGGATCAGAGAGGGACGAGGTTCGTGGTCGGCGACAGTTGAGGAGACTGTATAGGGACGTTAGGGCAGACAGGGTCAGCTCTAGGAAGTCTAGGGGTCACCGTCTCCTTCTTGTGCCCTTAGCATTAGGGACTCCTGATTCCCCCCCCCCGTCGTTATCCTACGCTGGGTGTCTTCCCCACTCCCAGCGTGACACGTTCATTTTGGTGTCACTCTGAATGATGCTGCACTTTCCTGGAGCGTTAATTGGACGACGAACGATAAAAGTGAGGTCATGAGCACACTTTTGAGGTATCCGATCCAACGATTTTTCCTTCAGATATCCTGCGTTTACACGCAACGATGCTAAAACGATATTGTTCGAACGATGTCAAAAGCATGACGTATAAATTATATTGTTTCAGATATCTGAGCGTGTAAACCCACCATTAGGCCTCAAACCAGTTATTGACAAATCATTCAGTTTATACTAAAGTAGCATTTATTTTTTTGGTCTGAAACCAGTTTTTATGAAATCACTCAGTTTGTAGAAAAAAATGCATTTTTGGCCTGAAACCAGTTTATTGCCAAATATTCAGTTTGTACTAAAAAGCATTTTTTTGGTCTGAAACCAGTTATTGCCAAATCACTCAGTTTGCACTAAAAATGCATTTTTTTGTCCTGAAAAAAGTTGTGGCAAAATCACTCAGTTTCAACTAAAAAGGTTGTGTTAGGACTGAAACCAGTTATTGCCAAATCTCTGTTTTCAGTGCAAGATGATTTGTTACTGTACCGGGAAACTGGGAAATTCAAACTCTGTGGCTCTGACAGCTGCGGAGTTTAAATTATCCGGCTGCGGACAGCATCACACTCACACGCATCGCACATGCACTCATGCAGCACACTCGCAACACACTCACATGCATACAGCCATACATATTCACCCACACGCACCACACTTGCACCACACTCACAGCAAACACGCACAACACTCCATCACTGTCATGCATCAAACAGGCTCCATGTTTGATGCAAGACAGTGTGCCTTCAGCCTAAAGCTTACTTTGATATACCTCCAAACATTTGAAGGCAGGAAAGCAGGATATAATATTTGGCGCTGTGAACACATTTTAGGTTATGCCCTTAACCACTCCCACAAGTAAACCATTTATTATTTCATTCTTACTTTTCCAAAAAAATAAAAGTTTAGAAAGTAATGGAAAACTGTTTGAAGGCTCTGTTCACACTACTGAAACCTTTTTATTGTACTATTTATTTAGAACAATTATTCTATTTAGAACAATGGCTTAAAGGGAACCTGTCACCTAATCTAGCCCTCCTAACCTATGAATACCTGTTCCTGCAGCCTAAAACTACTGTATTACCCATCCCAGTGTGACATTTTATGGATGTGTACAAGCTGAATAAATCATTTAGTACACTTACATTTTATTTGTCAGCTAGGCGTTCCCCTGGGTGTCTTTGTCGGGGAGCCAGGGTCTCCAGGTCAATGCTGCCTCTGCCTCAGTGCTAAATTGACGCCCTGATAGGCGTAATGCTGGTGGCAGAGCGCGGACATGTTTGTATTTACCCATCTCTGGCCGCATCACTGCGACTCGGTGGATGACGTGATGCCTGTATCACGTCAATTCCGTTGACGTAGGGCTGTGTGCAATCAATGCACAGGCAGCCTTCAGCAAGCCATCTGGAGATGAGGAAAGAAATATGCCGCCTAGCGGGAGGAGAGGGAGAGCAGAGCCTGGAGCCGCCTTTCCAGTCGCCTGACTGAGCGACATGCAGTAACTTCAAAGTCATTTTTCTAACTCTTTTACAGGTTGGATTTTCAATAGAGAGGGATGGTTAGGGAGCACCTAGGAATGTGTAGGGACAGTTAGTGATAGGTCATGGGGTTAATTATAAGTGACAGGTTACCTTTCAGAGTTCCTTCTCCTCCTCCACTCTCTTTTCCTTTTCCTCCTACCACTTCCCAAGTTTGTCTTAATAAATTAGCTTTCCCTTTCTTTTCCCCCTTTTTCTACCCATCCTTAATCCCATATTAATTTGATTATATTACATGTTTTCAATGCATATTACTAAAATGCTTACCTTCATTTCTTGCATTACTTTTTAACATTAAAGGAGTTGTCCCAGCTTTTTATAAAATCTATGTGTATATGTCTCGCCCAGGGCCGGGTACTCGGGTTTCAGGCGCGAGGTCCGGGGGAATCACTGGTGGCGATGCCTGAGCCCGTGACCCTGGGGCGGGTCTCCTAATGAGGGGTATATTGGAGGTGATGAGGTAAAAGTTATTTCATGACGCCACCTGTAGTACCTGGTGAGAGGTCGCCAGCGCCGCCACAGTCCTCCGGAGGGCATTGGTATTGTGGCTAGGTGGTATAGCTTTCTACAGGTAAAGCTGGGCCTCCGGGGCAGCGTTGAGTGAATGGTTTGGAGTAGGGCTGGGGCCAGGGCATAAGCAGTGGAGCAGTCTCTACGGATCAGGGGAGCGGAGAGGAATAACACACACACACCGATGAGTGTCTCTTTACCTGTTTACTGGTGGAACTTGCAGGTAATTCATCCAGAGCACTGATTGGTGACCAGAAGCACAGTGAACTTCCACAGCAAGTAGGTGTAAGGCCTCCTTAAGTTCTCTCTCCCCTGTTGCTGATGCCCCTGCCCGTGTAAAACTTGGCTGGCCTCCTCTCTTCCCTCTTCCTCTCTCTCCTCCTGCGCGGTCTGCGGGTTACCCTCTCCTTGTTACGGTGTGTAGCTCCCTTTTATAGAGTATGCAGGGGGGCCGAGTGACTGAAGTCTCCACGGTGTGACGGGGTTCTCTGTGGGGCCTAAAGCGCTCCTGCAGGTGCGGATCCCCGAAGTCCGGTAGTTAGCTGGGCAAACCTCAACTGGTTCCTCTGTTCCCACGGCTGTCTGTCCTCCTTGCCTTTCGACCACACTCCTGGGCCTAGCTGGACAGCAGAAGGGCTACTCCAGGTCTCTGGTTCGGGTCTAACACGGCACCAAGCACCAGGGCGACTTCACAGCTCTCCTAGAGTCTGCACACTCTACCTAACTCCTCCCCCAGCACCAGTATTTATAGGGGAGCTCACCTAAGATTAGCGAGTGTAGCTCCCCCTACTGTGCTGGGGTGGAAGATGTTGCATGTAAGTGGTACCTACTTTGGAAATCCAGCTGTGTACTAGGGGAGCTTGTGGCTACCTGTGTGAGCAGGGCGCCACATAAATTTAGGCTGCAGAATGCTGACAATTTGTAATTTACCCCCTGTCAGCACTTTGCAGAGTTACCTAGATATCACTATTCTGTGTGTGGAGCAGATCGACAATAGGCAGGTTTGTTTTGGAGCCTGGGTGAAAACATCACTACTCTTTATTTCCACCCACTCTTTTACAAGCACACCCAAGACTGCAACAAACCCTCCACACATTGCAACAAACATGCCCCAGACTCCAGCATGCCCGCACCCCAAATGTCTACAAGCCTTCTCCAGTCCCAAGCATGCCCACCCCCCCAGTCTCAGTGTGCCAACCCCTCAGTCTCAACATGCCTGTCTCCCACCAGTCTCCAGCATTCCCGCCCCCTCCATACTCTATTCCCCTATGTACACTGTGATCGAACCTCATTGCACTGAGAGCAGTCATCTCCTTCTGAGACATTGCGTAGAATATGCATCTCTGAGGAGATGACTGCTCTCAGTGCTACAGTGTGTGTGCTCACCTCCCCCTGTGCCTGCGATGATGTAATATAAAGCGCACTGAACTTCACATCCACCTCGCCCCTTCTGTGCTCTGAGCGGTTATTTAATTCTGCAGCTGTAAGGTTTAGCATGCTTCATATCACATCAATGCTGGCACAGGGGGAGGAGATACAGCACACACAACAGCACTGGAAGCAGTCATGTCCTTAGAGCTGCGGATTCAGCACAGTGTTTCAGAAGGAGATGACCCCTCTTAGGGCAATGTGCTTCTATCACAGCGTACATAGAGAAACGGAGTGCGGAGAGGACTGGCATACTGAGACTAGGGGGCGGGCATTCTGAGATCAGGGGGTGGGCATGCTTAGACTAGGTGGGGCTTGTTGCGGTCTGGGGTGTGTTTGTAGGGGACTGGGTGTAGACAACAATTAGTTAGGTTTTCACCCAAGCTCCAAAACAAACATGCCCCTTGTCAGTCTCCTCCACACGCAGAAAGGTGATATCTAGGTAACTCTGCAAAATGCTGACATGGTGTAAATTACAAACTGTCAGCATTCTGTAGCCTAGATATACACTTACAATTTATAAAAAGCCTGGACAACCCCTTTAATAAAATTCTGGGGATGAAATTATAAAACACTAACATGGTTAGAGCTTTTCACTTATTGTGGTAAAGAACATGCAAACAATTGAATTAATAGAAGACACTTATAATGTGTTTCGAACCCCGGTTAAGAACCACTGGTTTAGAAATTTGTAAACAGATAGACTGTTACCTAAACTTAGATTTTATTTAGGGGAGTTATTGGCCATCAAATAGTGAGATTTTTTCTAAAAAATTAAAAAATATATCTTTTCATTTTATTTTTATTAGCTTTCACTCGATTTAATGTAGCTCAGCAAAGTATGTCACATTGTGATTCCTGAGGCGGTGGTAATGTTCTATTAAAATTAATCAGATGCTTTTTAGTGCAAACAATTATTTATTTCTCCCGAAGCTGCAACACAGTCTTAGTGGTTGCTGTCACTCATAAGTGGCATAAAGATATATTGATCACACACATTTAGTTGAAATCTATGAATCATAGTACAGTTACAGATATCTTGACTAGCTAAGAGCATCCTGGTATATATGTTCCCAACCTTGCATATATGTCCCCCCATACTGGTATACATGTCATTTTCATGAGCCAATTAGTGGTACACCACAAATTCTTCAATAGATCAGAATGTACCTTGTATGTCTGAGGCTCGTATCCTAAGAACTGTGACTCTATTGGACAAAGGGGATGTAGGTTGCCTTTTACCACTGCATGACTTGCCTGGATATACAAGAGGTTGCACATTATTACACACCTGTCCATGATTTGGGCTCTGCTTCACGTCAGGCTTTGCAAGTATCCTGGTGTGTTTGAATATGATGAACTGCTTTGGCCTATTTAAAGTCTTTTAGGATTAACAGCTGGGCGCTGGAATTAAGGGAGACTAACCCTTTTTGAAGGAGTTCTGAGGGACTGAGCTGGAGTTCATTTGTTATGCTGCATCTTGGCATCTGTTGAACTCTGGGGTCCTGCTAATATCCTGCCCTGGTCGTTGGACCTTCTCACTTATGTCTGCCTTCAATTTGGAGCATAATTCAAGGTTGTCAGACTTCCAAAAAATCATCTGCCTACTGCCTAGGGTCAATAACTTTGCTACTTGCCTGCCCTGGGTCCTTGGACCTTCTCCTTTATGTTCACCTTTAGTTTTGTTCATATTCCAAAGTTGTTAGACTTTCTAAGAGTCATCTGCCTTCTGCCTATGGTCAGTAACTCTGCTATTTGCCTGCCAGCAAGTTCCAGTAATCATTTTAGCCACGAATCCGATTTGGCCCCCATGTTATCCTATGGGGGTCGGATCATATCGGATTTGGCCCAATTGCCAACCGATTTTGTGGGATCCGATTTGTGTCCGATTTCTTGCTGTACCGAAAATCGGAGACTGGTCCGATTTTGGGCACAGAAAAAAATCGGATCCCACAAAATCGGATGGCAATTAGGCCAAATCCGATTAGATCCTCGGCCTTTAACATGGGACCTATGAGCGCGGGTCCGAGGAAACAGCTGATCGTTCCTAGGACCTGATTTTAGTGTGCTCAGCATGCTCAGTACACTAAAATTGCTCCTAACCCTCTAATTTCACTTCTGCAATGTATAATATACATTGCAGAAGTGAAATTTAGTAAAAAAAGAATGAGTTAAAAATAAAAAAAATCTGCATGCTCACCTATCCGGGATCCACCGCTGCCTCCCAGCAAGGTCCGGCTGCTTATAGAACCTGCCGTGATGTCACAACCCGGTAGTGTCATCGGGTCACATCACCGCAGTTACCGTGGTCACCACAGGTCATATAAGCACCCAGACCTTGCTGGGAGGCAGCGGTGGATCCCGGATAGGTGAGCATGCAGATTTTTTTATTTGTAACTCTTTCTTTTTACTAAATTTCATTTCCGCAATGTATATTATACATTGCGGAAGTGAAAGTGCCTCGCTGTGTCCGGATCCATGATAATCACGGACCGGACACAGAATAGGTCACCCCTGTTGTGTCCTTTAATGTCAGTGGGGTCCTAAAAAAAGTAGGATCTACGGATAGGAAAAATACCGTTATATGAAAGCAGTCTTAGCAGTCTCAACTCATCAGTAGCTCTGCTACTTGTCTTCCTGCTGGCTTCAGTCAACCTGTTACCTGTCTGCCAGAGGTATCCAGTAATTCTGTCCTGACACCTAATCTTATAGTTAGGAGTGTTCACAGCCATCTGATCTACTTTTTTCATTCAACTTGTAGAATTTTTGGAGCTTTAAAAGAATTTTTTTAAGCTTCATGGAGTTTGCAAGTGTTTTTGCTATCTGCAGGGTGTGAATTATGGAAACAGTTCAAGATGTGGCAGCAGCTGTAAAGTCCAGGAAGAATGTCCTTAAAACATCTGTTTAAGAGAGCATAATATATTTTGGGGGGAGGGGGGATATTTTTTATGTTATTATTTATTTATACTTTTATTATTATTATTATAATTTGTTACATTTTTTTGGGGAATATTTTATTATGTTATTATTTATTATTTATTATTTTATTATTATTATTATTATCATCATTTTTTAATTTTTTTTGGAGAGCAAATCTTTATTATTGCAGTGGACCAGCAGCACGTGATAGCAATTCATACAAAAATGTCATATGGCCATTATATGCTTCACATAGGCCAGGTTCACTCATACAATCCATTTTTGCCTTAAATACATTTTTAGGAACATTTTGGACTTTTTTTTTCATAGCCCAAAAACGCTGCTAGCTACGTTTTTTGGGGTGCGTTCAAAAAACACATGTTTTTTTTTAAACATGGGGCCCTATGGGAAATGCATGCGTTAACGCAAGGCACATATAGACACTTGCGTTAACGCATGCTTTAACACATATGCGTTTTTAATGAAAAAATGACTAAGTCTCAAAATTTGCCAAAAACGTCCAGGACATCAGGGGCACTATTGGCACCCTAAGAAAAACAGATCCGTTTTTCTAAGGGCTTAAAAAACAGATTTGTATGTGTGAACCTGGCCTACATAGATCTGTTCACACCCATGAAAAAACATACTATGGATATTGCTCCTTTAAGGCTAGGGTCACACATAAGCTCTTGGTCCGTTTTTGGCATCAGTTTTTGCATTTTTTTTTCTAAGTCCAAAAACTGATGCAAAAACGGATTATCTACTATATAATTGTCTAAGGTGTCTGTCGGTCACACAAATCTCGCGCTAGACAGAGCCACCCATTGGCAGCCACCTAAGGGGGCGCCAATGAGCGCAGACTATGCAAATTGGCGCGAGAATTTAAAGTTCAATTCACAAATTTGCAGTCCAGCGCAGCGGCGTGTCAGCGCCGCACTCACTGAAGCCCGGAGACAACGGCGCATGAGTGCCGTTGTCACCCGGGATACACGAGTCCAGCCGACGGTGGCCGCAGCGTGCGCGAGCCAGCCGGGAGATGACCGGCGTCAGCCGGTCATCTCTCGGCTGGCGATCCGCTGACCTCTGTGCAGCACTAGCCGCGGCTGAGCACCAGTCAGCGGCGAGCGAGCCGGGAGATGACCGGTGTCAGCCGTCATCTCCCGGCTGCTCGCAGCGGTAGTGCCCTTCGAGGTATTCAAACTGCGCACCAAGCCGCAGTACTCTTAAGATTTGGTCACGCTGCGGGCGACGAATCAGGAAAAGTAGCCGCGGTTCTGATGGTGCGGCGATTTGAACGTACGCTTCATCTGAATGGTCGCTGCGGTCAGCGCTGACCAATCAGAAATAGCGGCACATGCTCCAGCCACCATATTTGAAATATAAATTGTGCGTCATGGCGAACGGCTGGCTATTCTGATTCGTGGCATTGAAACCGTGGCCCAAGCCGCGCTCCTATCTTTGATTGTGACGCCGTGGTTTGAATGCCGTCAAAATTTTCTGTCAGTCAGTGTGACGTATTTTTATTCCTGCCTACAAGGATCCTGTCAGTCAGTGTGAAAACACCGTTTACTGCTGTCTGTTCAGTGCACTGTGACACAGCTTACTGCTGTCTGTCAGTCAGAGTGACACAGTTTACTGCTGTCTGTCAGTCAGTGTGACACAGTTTACTGCTGTCTGTCAGTCAGTGTGACGCAGTTTACTGCTGTCTGTCAGTCAGTGTGACGCAGTTTATACCTGTCTGTCAGTCAGTGTGGACACAGTTTACTGCTGTCTGTCAGTCAGTGTGACACAGGTTACTTCTGTCAGGTCTGTCAGTCAGTGTGACGCAATTTAGTCCTGTCTATAAGGTCTGTCAGTTAGTGCGACATCCTTCATTTCTGTCTACAAGGTTGTCAGTTCGTGTGACGTTCTTCATTCCTGTCTACAAGGCTGTCTTTCAGTGTGACGCCCTTTACTGCTATCTACAAGGCTGTCAGTCAGTGTGACAAACTTCACTCCTGTCTACAAGGCTGTCAGTCAGTGTGACGTCCTTCATTCCTGTCTACAAGGCAGTCAGTCAGTGTGACGTCCTTTACTCGTATCTACAAGGCTGTGAGTCATAGTGCCTGTTCTTCAGTCATATATACATATTCTAGAATACCCGATGCGTTAGAATCGGGCCACCATCTAGTATGTAATAAATACCCTATCCATTCTTTACTGCACCCAAAAACGTTGCTAGGAGCATGCATTTTTTTAACATGGGGCCCTATGGGAAACGCATGCATTAACACATGGTACATATAGGTACCAGCTTAACACATGCGTTAACGCTTATGCGTTTTTAAGAAAAAATACTAAATCCAAAAAACGTCCAGGGACACAGGAGGCACGAAATGCACCCTAGGAAAAACGGATTGGTTCATGAAAACACTTACAAAAACGGATTGCTATGTGTGACCCTAGCCTAAAATGTGCAATCACTTTATTTTAATTTAATTTCATACATTTAGAATACCGATTTTTGCCATGTGCTCAAGTGATTTATATTTATCATTAATATTAAACTTGTTCATGTATTGCTGCCCACTAACCTTATTCAACATTCCAGCTGAATTGGTGAGTTGAATAAACATATATATTTACCTTATTTGTGCTCCAAATATGTCAGGCTTTAATAATCACTCCACCCAACCGCAAGCTCAAGTGTTACCTGTGGCATGGGGAATCGTATGTGTAAATCAAGTGCCTTCTGCAGCCCACCCCATGGAGGGGTTCAAGATTCAAGATTCAAGGTTCAAACAATCTTTATTGGCAGGACTAAATACACATTAGTTTTGCCAAAGCAAGTGTACAAAAGGGAATAGGAATAGGGACTGTTGGATGTTGGGTAGGGGTAGGGGTTAATGAGGAGTTTGGCAACAAGTTTGTGAAAACAATAATACAAACAATAATATCCTGACACTGGAAGAGCAAAACAAAGAGGTGTCACCATGGAGTCTGGCGCCGTCTCGACAGTACAGTACAACTCAGCTACATTGTGCTACACCTTGCTACCATGTTCCTGCAGTACAAAGCCAGTGAGTGATATTGATGATGAATCCACCGCAAGATATGCCAGCTCTGGAGGATCTTTCTCACCAGTCCAGTTCTAGATCTAAGTTGAGCACTGTTGCACTTCCCCCCATGTGGCCCATGCCTGTTTATTTGTAACATCGTGCAATAAAGCTTCGGTCACCTGGTCATGATACTTGGAGTGCTGACATGGCTTCTTCTATTCATTGTGCTTCCCTCTGCTGGATTAGCAGAGTAAATGCAACCTTTGGGCTACACCTCAAATTCCTTAATGGACTCTGCCCTTAATGGACTTTGCACTATTGTAATGGAGCCTGCTCATTTCTGGGGGAATTAACAACATATATTCCAAATTTCTCATAGTGATACATTCAGGCTATCTTTACCAGCACACCATGTGCACAAAAGTGCAACATGAACTCATATTGATTATATTCACAGGAGAAAACAAGAGTTGTTTTGTGCAATTTTAGAAAAAAAAATATTGTATCATATCAAAAATTGACATAAAACATGATACAATTTTTACATTCAAAAAGCTGTGACTGCACCTACATAAACACCACTGACATGAACACTTGACCACAAATTACCAAGGAAAGCTACTGAAATGGTTCAAAAATTGTGTGGATACATCAAAATGTTGGAAACCAAGGGTAAAAGGAAGTTATTTTACCAGTAACCTGTTATCTTTTTGTATGACTAGATAATAATGGATGGCATCCCCATGGGCTTTATTCCAATGATGTAGCAGTGTGGAAGTAACAAGGACCAAAATAAAAAATCCTCACCACATACCACAACCTAACTGCAACCATATTGGCTCCATACAATTGTGAAAAACTAAACACCATGAATTTTACCCTCATATTAGTAATCAGCAATAAAAAAACATTGTCTATAGTGTGATATATAGTGGTTAGTCCGAATTAACACGGTACGAACATTTTTTACTTTTACCCTTGGTGTTTTCAACATTTTGATGTATCCACACAATATTTGAACCTTTATGATCACTAGCTCTCCTTGCTTGTGGTCAAGTGTCTATGTCAGTGGTGTTTATGTGGGTGTAGTCACACCTTTTTAATGTAAAAATTAATTTCTGTGGGACTTTCCTTGTATATACTGTGTATATTAATATATGAGTCTTTGAGACTTTTTATAGTCTGTGCTACAGTAATGCTTTTTCAGTTCACTCCTTGTTTGTTGGACTGTTTCTGCAAAGAGGTGCTTTGATACTGCCCTACAGAAACTGGAAACAAGCTGCAGATCTCTGGCCTGACAGTCTGAGGTATGGAAATACAAGATACTACACACACTCTTGTTGAACAAGGCTGGCCAAGTGCAGTTCTCAGGGGCTCAAACTGCATGTTTTAAGTATTTTATCACCTCTGCAAGTGATGTAATTAGGACTGTGCAATACAAAGAAATCAAGAAAACATGCACTGTTTTCAAACTTGAGGATTGTAGTCAGCCACCTAGAAGTCTCTGTGGAGGTAGCCGGGGGCAAGAGGAATCCTCGAGCCCTTTCATTGCAATTATAGCTCTCCCTGGACCCTCTTAGGCCCTCTGCCCAAGGTACATTGTTTGATGCTTTTTTATGCAGGTTTTGAGAATCTGCATTAGTGATGAGCGAAATTTTCCTGAACATGTTTGCCAATTTCTATACCCTCGGCCTAGGTCAACTCATTCAGCCCTATCGCCTCCAGTACCACTTCTATACCGACGACACCCAGATCTACCTCTCTTGGCCCAACATCACCTCTCTACTATTCAAAATTCCACAATGCCTATCCGCCAACTAATCCTTCTTCTCTGCTCGCTTCCTTAAGCTGAACATGCACAAAACCGAGATCATTGTCTTACCCCCAAGTCACTTTCCCCCTCTACCAGACCGTTACATCCTTGTCAACGACTGCTCACTGTCCCCAGTCCCCCACGCCAAGTGCCTTGGAGTTACTCTCGACTCTTCCTTCTCCTTCAAACCTCACATCCATGCCCTCACCACATCCTGCAGACTTCAGCTCAAAAATATTTCCCAGATCCACTCCTTCCTTGATCACGATACTGCCAAAACTCTTGTTCCTGCTCTCATCATCTCCTGCCTTGACTACTGAAACCTCCTGCTCACTGGCCTCCCCGCTACCTCCCTCACACCTCTCCAATCTATCCTAAACTCCGCTGCTCGACTAATCCACCTGTACCCTCGCTACTCCCCTGTCTCACCCCTTCGCCAAGCCCTTCACTGGCTCCCCACCCCTCAGAGATCCTGATTTAAACTCCTAACCCTGACATACAAAGCCATCCACGACCTGTACCCCCATAAATCTCTGACATGGTCTCCCGATACCTACCCGCACGCAACCTACGATCCTCCTAAGAGCTCCTTCTCCACTCCCCCTTGTCTCATCCTCTCACAACTGCATACAAGACTCACCTCTTTTAACAAGCCTTCAACCTATAATGAGACCCGGTCGCTGCGCCACCACACGTTCGGCATTTCCCCCTCCTACTGTTTCCTCGCCCTCCCCTCATAGACTGTGAGCCCGCATGGACAGAGTCCTCATCCCTCCTGTATCTGCAAGACTTGATTGTCCATATGCACTGTATTTGGCCTCATTCTCCCCTCTTCACATGTAAAGCGCCATGGATCCTAATGGTCCTATATAAATAAATAATAATAATTTTGAATTCAGCAAGAACATGTCTGATTCGTTTTGGACTTTGGAAACCCGAATACTTTCCCCAAAGGTTACCAACCTGGTTAAGTTTAGCAAAAATTTTAAAACTTAAAATGGCCCTCAAACTTTACCTGTTTATTTGCAGCCAAATTGCTCACTTGAAGACTTGTTGGATGAGGACTACACTTAACTCCTAACTTACTGGCTTGTGTTAAGCTGCACAATTTTTGGGAATTTGTTTGTATTGTTAAGCTTCCAAGGGTTTGCAGGTGTTTTGACATCAAAATTTGCATTTCTGTCAGGACTCTGGATCTTCTATTGATTGTTTGTGCATCCTTGCCCTTTTTCAAGATGGCTTCAACTGCTTCACTCCTGTTTATGAGATCCTTCTTCACTGCCTTTATACACCTTAGTATGCCTTCTAGCCATGTTTGAGTACTCATTTTTAATTCCTGCCTTCTGCTCCGGCTTTTCCAAAGTCTGCCGTTTCACAACCTACTTTTACACCTGCTTAAGTGCTGCTGCTGCAAACTTACTTCCAGGGCTGTAGTCTCTGACTTTGCTTCAAGCCTGACTGGCTATGGCCAGGGTCACACATGACCTCCATTTTGCCCTGGATCCGTTTTTGGAATGAGTTTTTGGACTTTTTTTTTCTAAGTCCAAATACGCATATCCGTTAACAGATGGTGCACTTAAGTGTCACTGCGTTTTTCAAAATCGCTGCTAGCAGCTTGTTTGGGTGCAGCAAAAAAGACGCATGCATTCTTATAACATGGGGCCCCATGGCAAATGCATGCGTGAACACATGGTACATAACATATGCATTTTTAAGAAAAAATGACAAAGTCCAAAAAATGTCCTGGGACACAGGAGACACAAAATGCATCCTACAAAAAACAGATTGGTCATGAAAAACACTTAGAAAAACAGATTGGCATGTGTGACCCTAGCCTATGATACATATGTCCTGTTTGCTTGTTAGCTTTTGCTGCTCCTCAGTTTATATTGTGCAGTAGTTCTCTGGACTGTGCTGGAATTTAACTACACTGAACTGCTTCAAGTTCAGGACGTGTTCTCTGTGACTACCATTCCCAGGCCTTCCTGCCTATATCTAAACTCATAGGCTGTTTCTGCTTTTACATCTCACTAAGTTTACTGCTTATGAGAGACTTCCCCTTTTTGCTACACTGTGAAAAAATTATTTCAAGAGACTTTTCTGTTTATTGCATGTTTAATCAGCTTGCTCACTTTGCAGCATCGCACGTTTGTTTTCTGCTACGTGTGTACAATGCAGTCTTGTTCACCTTTAAAATCTAGGTCTCATTGTGTCTGTGCTCCCATTGCTATTAGATTCCTGAGTAAATCCTTACATTACAATGTTTCTCCTGAGGCCACCAAACTCTGAAGGGTCAGAAGTGCTGTGCACACATTGCTATATTTTTCTTGCACATGTGGTTCAGATTTCTGTTTCTTCCTCAAATCAGTAAGGAAAAAACACATTGCACAGCACTTACGAACTCTCATAGACTTTTCTGCCTTCAGGATAGACATGCAGATTTTGGTGAAGATTCACAAAATCTGCACTAAAACAAGCATCAAACAATGTAGTGTGGGTATGGGGCTTTACAACAATATGGTGGGATCAGGTTCACAGAAAGCATGCCTCATATGTTTTGACAGCAAGCACGCAGGCACATGTGAAAGTGTGACAAGGAGTGCCATCAAAAATATTGCAGCAGTTCAGACTCAAGGGGTCACACAGAGGGGCTATAACTTTGAACTGTGCTGCACTCCCTGAGGTCACAGCTCCTTCCACACACTGTCTCATGATACTGACAAGATACATCAACTACATCTCACGCGATATCACGTCTGCCACGAGACCGTTAGTTTTACGAATAAGGGAACTTTCCCCGAACATTTTCGCCAATTTTAAATTAGGCACGAACATTGACGGTTCGATTTGCGATTGCAAACCCGGGCAATTTACAAAAAAATCACTGAATGCGGCTTTGTTCTGGAAAAAGTTTTAAATTTCAAATGGCTTTAAAATGTCCCCTAAATTTTTGGGGCCAAAACACTCATCAGAAGACACGCTGGCCTGGAACAACACGAAACCTTAAGGGTAAGAGTGCTTCAACCATCAGATCTACCTGCTTGTATCAAGCAAAATAATTTTTTTGAGCTTTAAATAAATTTTTTAAGCTTCCTTTAGATTGCAGGTGTTTTGATACCTACAGGGTGTGAATTTTAGAAAAAGGGACAGATGTGGCAGCAGCTGTTAAGGCCAGGAACCTTACAATGTCCCTTAAACATCCATTTAAGAGGGCTTTATTTATTTTTTTTGGAATATGTATCTTTTTAAACTAAGCCCATAGACCCTGCTGTAAAGTGCATCTTTAGATTTTTTTTAAACTAAGGTTATGGATAGAGATGAGTGAACTTTCTCTGAACATGTTTGCCAATTGTAAAATCAGCAGGGACATTGCAGATTCAGTATACTTTCGGAAACCCAAGCAATATACTAAAAGATTACTGAATGCGGCTTTGCTGAGAAAAAAGTTTGAAATTTAAAATGGCCCCAAAACTTTCCCTGATTATTTAGAACCAAAACACAGTAATCTTACAGTTGGGAGTGTTAACATTCATCGAGTCTACCATTTTCTTTCAACTTGTAGAAATTTTTGAAGCTGTGAGGCACCGCCGGCATGATCCATGGTGGGGGTGCATCACATGGGTTATCAGCTTAGGATCCTTTTCACATAAGCCTGTTTTCCTGTGTGTGAGTGCTGTAAAACTGTCCGGTACACAATAGGTTAATAGCCAGGAGGTTAATGAGATTAATGAGTGACCAAAGGAAAGTAAAGGGTGCTGATTGCTCACAGCCCAGGTGGGTGTGTCAGTGGGTGTGGCAAGCAGGACTTAACCTGCCAGGTGTGTGAGAGTTCAGGTGAGTTTAGTCTGTGAGAGAGACCCAGCCAGTGTGGGTGTGAGATCGGAGGCCTTCTGTCCTGTTGGGATGAGAGGAAGGCTTGGCCTGCTGCAAGGGTGAAGAGGGCTCCTGGAATAGGGAACCGAGGCTGATCCTGGAGGGCGCTAGACTTAGGCGTGGGCACAGTCGTCGACCTGGAGACCTGCCACAGGATGGATGTTTGGTGGCAGCTGTCGGCCCTAAACACGTGGTGAGGAGGCCTTGGTGATGCTCGGTGTCCCCGGTGACTCAGGTTTGCCAATCCCTGCTATGGACTCAGGGGAGCCACAGTCCATGGATGTTGTATGATGGGCTGTGAGCTTGTGTGAGGACGTATGTGATCCATGGATGTGTTAGGATGGATCACATGTGGTGTGGAAGGTATTGGTCAGGCTGGAACCTGTACCATACTGGGTGGTGTGAGACCGCGTATGGCTTGAGAGCCAGATGGTCGTAGCCGCTATTGGGACCGACCAGGGGTCGTGATATGGTCCCGTTGATCTTGGATGAATGTGTGTGAAGGCTGTCCACAGTGTAACAGCCCGTGTGAGACCTGTGTGAACAGGGCTGTACCTGGTCCCTGGGAGTGGGGTCTGGGTTAGTGTTAAGTGTTATGTAAATAGAGTTAGACTGCTGGAACTGCCATTCGGACCCACAGGGCCCAGTGATAGTTAGTTATGGTAAATGTATGTGTTCTATGATAATGTAATGTATTATGTGATGTGCTTTTCTAGTGTAATGTAATGAATTATGTGATCAATGTTTGATGTGCTACCCGGGTTATGATATGTATGTGCTAAATAAACGGGTAGCTATTGTTACATTATAAGCACGTGTTGGTGTTTTCCGTGGCCAAGTGAGTTCCCTGGGTCGCTACCTCACAGAGCTTTAAAATATTGTTTTTAAGATACTTGGAGTTTGGAGGTGCTTTTGACACCTGCAGGGTGTAACGTTTAGAAACAGTGCCAGTTGTGGCAGAAGCTGTAAAGTCCATGAACATTAGAAAATCCTGAAAACATCTATTTACGAAAGCTATATATATATATATATGTTTTACATATTTTACATTGTACTATTTATTTACTCATTTATTTTTATTATTATTTTTTGGAGAGCCAACCTTTATTATTGCAGAGGGTCAGCAGCATGCAAGGCCACCTTCTGTGCTCTTATTTGCTAGCAATTCAGATAAAAATAGCATATATCAATTACTGTGCGCTAATGGGGTTGTACTGTATTGTTGGTCACCAGCAAAGGTACAGCAGGCAGGTATGGGCTTCAACCAACCCCCAGCTGCCTAGTTTTACCTGGCTGGTAATCAAAGTACAGGGTAGCCCATTTTTTATTATTTCTTGAAATATTAATAAAAAAAATGACGTGGGTCTTTGCTTTGTTTTTGGTTGCAAGCCAGGTACAACTAGGCAAAAGGGGAATGGATTTCTCAACATGGGGAAGTCCAAGCATTCTGCTCCCCCCCACTGTGAATTACAGCCCACAGCCACCCCAGAAATGGCATAGTCATACAAACGCTGAACCCGATTCTTCTAGTTGCCCTAGTGCCAATGGCAAACTGGGTAGTAAAAGGGTTAATGCCAGCTTTGTATTGGCAGCTGGCAGTAATCCCGAGGTTTCAAATGTCTGTTCAATGTTAGAGCCAGCCATTAGGAATCTCTAAGTAAATAGAAAATACTACACCACACATAGACAAATTATTTATTTGGAAAAACAACACAAGGACAATCCTTGCTTCCATCTTTATTTTTCCCCTATAAAGCCTTCATAATCCATTGTAACATTTGCTCACAGCAGGATCAGAAACTGACTGGTTTCACCCTGCTCAAAGCGTGACCCGAAACAAGTGAGTTTTTGGTTTCGCTGTGAGTGGGGTGAAGTCACAGTCTGGGTCACCTAAGTTCAGCTACAGCTCTGAACTTAGGTGACCCTTCTTATTTCACCTGAGTTCAGAGCTGTAGCTGAACTCAGGTGACCCAGAGTGTGATGTCATCCCGCTCACATGGTAAAAGAAAATCAGTTTACGATTCCACCATGATGTCACAGAGGATCATGGAGGGTTTATAGGCGAGTAATAAAGATGCAAATCAGGGTTGTCATTGTGTTGTTTTTCCAAGTAAATTATTTTTTCACAGTGCAGTGTATTATTTATTTGCTTTACTGTACCTAATGACGGGGTCTAACATTGGCCTGACAATTGGAACCTCAAGCTTAGTGATAGCTGGCAATACATAGCATAACCCCTTTATTACTCAGTTTGCCACTGGCACCATGGCAACTGTAAGAGTCCGGTACAGAGACAGAAAATGGCACTTCTATGAATGCACCCTTTTCTGAAGTGGCTGTGGGCTTCATTTCGAAGCAGGAAGGGGCGAAGAATGCTTGGGCTTCCCAACGCTGAAGATTCCAGGCTCCAGCTGCCTAACTGTACCTGGCTGGCAACCAAAAATAAAGCGAATTTCACGTCATTTTTTAAAATAATTTCAAGAAACAATTTCCGAAAAGGGCTCCATTGCACTTATTATTCCCAACCAGGTAAAACTATGCAGCTGGAAATTGGTGGCAGCCTGTACTTGTCTGCTGTACCTGTGCTGGTGACCAAAAATACAGCAGAGCCCTATGTCATCAGAGCAAAATACTCCCAAAATACACAGCAAATATGCACTGTGTGAACACTGATGCGTATTTGCTGCGTATTTAGGAGGTAACATTGAGGTATTCATGGAATTTCTATGTATTTTCAGTGCACAGCTAGGGTGTAGTGTCCATGTTTAGGTCAGCTGCGGCTGCGAGAAAGTGACACCTACCTCACAAGAAGGGTTTGTGCCCTTTGTTATTGTGTGAAAATATTAATAAAAATGTATGATAGTACAGCGGTCTCAGGGAGCGCCAAAGGAATACTGGACGCAAACGCAAACACCGGCAGGACAGCAGCACTAATAGAAAGAGGCGACCCGGAGCCCCATCACCCACACGTTTAATCTTGGTTGTGTAGACGTACACAACCATTATAGGTGAGTGCACTGGCACTTTTTATTTATATAAATAGCCCTGTGTGTCTACACATGCGCCCTTTTCTTTTTCTTTCTGAATAAAAATGTATGGGCACATGCTTATACTGTCGGGGATCTATTGAGGGGCAGCATGAGTGGTCTCAAACCACAACTTTATTATGACCAATAATTCAATTTCCTGACGGCTTTTGCCACTGGAGCGGGAGTTACGTTCCTGACGTACAGAACTGTCAGAACTGATGTAAGTCCTGCTACAGCGGTAAAAGCCAGAAACTGACTGACTGCTATCAGCAAGGTGTCATCATACGCCCTTAGGAAGGAGACGAAACGTACGTTGGCGGTGGTGGGTGCCAGGACCGAGGCCACAAACAACTTTAAACCAGGTATGAGATACTAAAGGGGAAATTAGGAATGTATCACGGGGGCAGCATACACAATGTTTAACCTAGATTAGAAGGGGCACTGTCAGTACATAGGTGTGCATATATGTCAAGAAGCTTTGAGCTCTAGATATACAAGAGAGCGGGCAGCTACAATTAAAACATCAGGGTAGCATATATTGTAACCTGTGTCAAAGAGAGGTGCCAGTACACAGATACACAGGTCTTGTAAGAGATAAGAGCCTTAAGATCACACTATAGAGTGTATAGCTGCTTTGAGTGATAAATAAAATAAATAAGTATTCCCTTATACACCTGGTATTATCGGTTAATGTATAATAAATACTGTATAAACATTAATATAAGTGGTCTTAGTCCTGGACCCAGATATAAATGATTTTAGTTATCAGGATACTCCTATGCAATGAATTTTAGTGGTTTTTATGTAATAATTATAAATTTATGACTAATAAAGTGATCACTTGAAAATAGATATTGTACTCATTATTCATCTGAGAGCCCTTGATAGGGAATTCTGGGTGATTTTGAAGTGGTAAGGTGTCATCATAATCTGGTTTACCTCAGGTCAGTTACAGTCACTACAGTGTAATATGTGTTGTCCTTCTAGGAGCGCTGGAGCACAAATGGGGTCAGGTTCTCTTAAGATTAAAAAGCTTTATTTGACAACCACAATATGTTTCAACGACGGTATGTCATATTCCTCAGGTGGGTTGTATTGGAGCTGCGGAGACAATCGGTAATTTGATTACAGGAGCCAGGAGGAAGTGAAGGACCTGCCGTGATGCCACATTCACACGACTGCTCGCACCCCGTGATTGGGGAGACGCAGGAGCGGACCCGGATGGTGAAACAGAGTGGAGCTGGAGAGCGTACACTCTGGTTGTGCAGAGACAGCACAACCAGATTAGGTGAGAGTCCATCTATATACCCCCACCCTAGTGTTCCAGTAAAATATCCATCAGGTTTTTCCCAGGGAGCGCTTGCTATGTTTTCTCTTTTTTCAGTTACAGTCACTAGACAGAGCTGTGACCTAAGGTGAACCTGACTATGTTGTCACTCCGTTCACTGCGGTAGCCAAAAATCAGACAATTTACGATTCCCACCGTGATAACAAATCGCCGAGGATCATCGAGAGATTATATGGGAGTAATAAAGATAGAAACAAGGATTATGCTTGTGTTCTTTGTTTAAAGAAATTACTTTTTCATGGTGTGGAGTATTATTTACTATTTACTTAGAGGTTCCTAATAACCAGGTCTATCATTGGCCCGACATTAGGAACCTCAGGCTTAGTGCCAGCAAGCAATTCATAGCTGGCATTAACCCCTTTATTAGCCAGTTTTCCACCAACCACAAGGCAGCTCAAAGAGTCGAGAACAACTCCAGAAAATAGTGCTTCAATGAACGCACCATTTTCAGGGTGGCTGCAAGGTGCCATTTGCAGCTGGAGGGGGGGGGATTAGGCCAAAAACTTGGGCTGAGTATTCCAACCCCATGGAAGCTTGGTAAGTAATGCTTAGGAAGATAATGTCTGTGCGAGAACAGTAGGGCCCCACTGTAAAATGGGCTGTTTGGCAGCTTTTGGGGGCCTTTTAAAGTGTTTTTGATGCCTTTGATTTTTCCTCCCATTTATTTGAATGAGGTTTGGAAATTCGTTGAACATATGACCGTTCAGCAAATCAAACTGAATCCAAACTTTAGAAGGTTTTTTCATCTCTAATTACAAGCGCTGATATAAAACTGAGTTTATCTCAGGCCGCACAGCAGGATTCTGGAATTCTGACGTACAATTAGAAATCTATGTTTAAAGTTCAGCTCCTGGAACTAACTGTCCAGTATAGTGATGGGCGAATCCTAAATTACTCGGAATCGCTTGACTCTAGCGAGTCCGAGCACAGGACTCGCTACTCAAATGCGAGTCTAGCGAGTCGAATGTTAATGAATGGGGAAGCGAGTAATAGCGAGTAGTGTGAGATTTACAAATTGCAGATGTGTCTCGGAAGCTTCAGCCTGAAGCAATCCTAGTTTTGTCATTTATTTGCATTGGACTTGTTTACTTTGCAACTGTAATCGCTGGGAAACTCGCACAGATAAGAGTCCTGTCTGCTCTGTGTGCTGGCTGCCACAGCTCCAGGGTCCTAGAGCCTGCCTGCTGCCTGATGTAGCAGAGCTGAGATTGTTCTCAGTCTGCTCATTCCCTGTGTATAGACATCTATATCTATGCACAGGGATGAGCAGAGAGGACATCGCGTTTTGGACTGCGTCGGACGGAAGAGGATTTTTTTTAATTAAAGATGGAGTCTCTAATGGCTTTTTTTTTATTTCTAATAAAAAATTTTCTCTGTGTTGTGTTTTTTTTAAAACAATTTAATAGAAATTCATGGCGGTCATGTCTAATATTGGCGTGACCGCCATAAATTTCGGGCTTAGGGCCAGCTGATAATACAAAGCTGGCCCTAACCTCTTTATTACCCAGCGTGCCACCGCCACCAGGGCCGCTGGAAGAGCGGGGTTCAGCGCCAGAGGATGGCGCTTCAATGAACGCGCCATCTTCTGGGGCGGCTGCGGGCTGCAATTTGCAGCGGGGGGTGCCCAGAAAGCTTGGGCATCCCTGCGCTGCGGATTCCAGCCCCCAGCTGCTTAGCTGTACCTGGCTAGAAATAGAAATTGCGCGGAGCCCCACGCATTTTTTTTAAATTATTTCATGAAATTCTGAGACTCTGACTCTGAGACTCTGACTCTGAGACTCTGACTCTGGCTCTGAGGGTGAGACTCTGACTCTGAGACTCTGACTCTGAGACTCTGAGACTCTGACTCTGAGACTCTGAGACTCTGACTCTGAGACTCTGACTCTGAGACTCTGACTCTGGCTCTAAAGGTGAGACTCTGACTCTGAGACTCTGACTCTGAGACTCTGAGACTCTGACTCTGAGACTCTGACTCTGAGATTCTGACTCTGAGACTCTGACTCTGACTCTGAGACTCTGACTCTGACTCTGAGACTCTGACTCTGACTCTGAGACTCTGACTCTGAGACTCTGACTCTGAGACTCTGAGACTCTGACTCTGAGACTCTGACTCTGAGACTCTGACTCTGAGACTCTGAGACTCTGACTCTGAAACTCTGACTCTGAGACTCTGAGACTCTGACTCTGAGACTCTGACTCTGACTCTGACTCTGAGACTCTGACTCTGAGACTCTGAGACTCTGACTCTGACTCTGAGACTCTGACTCTGACTCTGAGACTCTGACTCTGAGACTCTGACTCAGACTCTGACTCTGGCTCTGAGGGTGAGACTCTGACTCTGAGACTTTGACTCTGAGACTCTGAGACTCTGAGACTCTGACTCTGAGACTCTGACTCTGAGACTCTGACTCTGAGACTCTGAGACTCTGACTCTGAGACTCTGACTCTGAGACTCTGACTCTGAGACTCTGACTCTGAGACTCTGAGACTCTGACTCTGAGACTCTGAGACTCTGACTCTGAGACTCTGACTCTGAGACTCTGAGACTCTGACTCTGGCTCTGAGGGTGAGACTCTGACTCTGAGACTCTGAGACTCTGACTCTGAGACTCTGACTCTGAGACTCTGACTCTGAGACTCTGACTCTGATTCTGAGACTCTGACTCTGACTCTGACTCTGAGACTCTGACTCTGACTCTGAGACTCTGACTCTGACTCTGAGACTCTGACTCTGAGACTCTGACTCTGAGACTCTGACTCTGAGACTCTGAGACTCTGACTCTGAGACTCTGACTCTGAGACTCTGACTCTGAGACTCTGAGACTCTGACTTTGAGACTCTGACTCTGAGACTCTGACTCTGAGACTCTGAGACTCTGACTCTGAGACTCTGACTCTGACTCTTAGACTCTGACTCTGAGACTCTGACTCTGACTCTGAGACTCTGACTCTGAGACTCTGACTCTGAGACTCTGACTCAGACTCTGACTCTGGCTCTGAGGGTGAGACTCTGACTCTGAGACTCTGACTCTGAGACTCTGACTCTGAGACTCTGAGACTCTGAGACTCTGACTCTGAGACTCTGACTCTGAGACTCTGACTCTGAGACTCTGAGACTCTGAGACTCTGACTCTGAGACTCTGACTCTGAGACTCTGAGACTCTGACTCTGAGACTCTGAGACTCTGACTCTGAGACTCTGAGACTCTGACTCTGAGACTCTGACTCTGAGACTCTGACTCTGGCTCTGAGGGTGAGACTCTGACTCTGAGACTCTGTCTCTGAGACTCTGAGACTCTGACTCTGAGACTCTGACTCTGAGACTCTGAGACTCTGACTCTGAGACTCTGAGACTCTGAGACTCTGACTCTGAGACTCTGACTCTGACTCTGAGACTCTGACTCTGAGACTCTGAGACTCTGACTCTGAGACTCTGACTGTGACTCTGAGACTCTGACTCTGAGACTCTGACTTTGAGACTCTGACTCTGAGACTCTGACTCTGGCTCTGAGGGTGAGACTCTGACTCTGAGACTCTGACTCTGAGACTCTGAGACTCTGAGACTCTGACTCTGAGACTCTGACTCTGAGACTCTGAGACTCTGACTCTGAGACTCTGACTCTGAGACTCTGAGACTCTGACTCTGAGACTCTGACTCTGACTCTGAGACTCTGACTCTGAGACTTTGAGACTCTGACTCTGAGACTCTGACTCTGACTCTGAGACTCTGACTCTGAGACTCTGACTCTGAGACTCTGACTCTGAAATTCATGAAATTATAAAAAAAAAATACATGGGGCTCCGCGCAATTTCTATGTCTAGCCAGGTACAGCTATGCAGCTGGGGGCTGGAATCCGCAGCGCAGGGATGCCCAAGCTTTCTGGGCACCCCCCGCTGCAAATTGCAGCCCGCAGTTGCCCCAGAAGATGGTGCGTTCATTGAAGCGCCATCCTCTGGCGCTGAACCCCGCTCTTCCAGCGGCCCTGGTGGCGGTGGCACGCTGGGTAATAAAGGGGTTAATACCAGCTTTGTTATACAAGCTGGTATTAAGCCCGAGATTCTTAATGTCAGGCCACGTTTGACCCAGCCACCAAGAATCTCCAATAAAGGGTTAAAAAAACACAGAGAAAAATTTTTATTTGAAAAAAAAAAAGCCATTAGGGACTCCATCTTTAATTAAAAAATCCTCTTCCGTCCGACGTAGTCCAAAACGCGATGTCCTCTCTGCTACATCCCCTGTGCATAGATATAGATGTCTATGCACAGGGAATAAGCAGACTGAGAACAATCTCAGCACTGCTACATCATCTCTGTGAGCAGCCGGGCTCTAGGACCCTGGAGCTGCACAGAGAAGACAGCTGGACTCGGCTCACAATGTAACAACAGTTATTTGCGAGTTTCCCTGCTATCACTGGCACAGTAGCCGAGTCTAATGCAAACAATGGCAATCTTAGTTTTGTCAGCGTTTACAATTGATTTGCATTGGACTCGTGCGAGTAAACGCTGGGAAACTTGCAGAGTACCGAGTCCTGCGAGTCCCTTACTACTCGCCGAGTAACGAGTCCTAGCAAGTAGATTCGCCCATCCCTAGTCCAGTACTAACCCTGAACTTTACAGTTTGGGTTCTCTAATCCCTATTTGAGAAGCATGTAAAGAAATAAAAACAAGAGACAGACCTTCGTTCACAAATTTATTATTGAAAAAAAATCTCTACATCAGACCCAGTACATGACACTCTTACAATGTCCACCGATTCTGTAGTATAGCTTACTGAATTTCATTCTGAGAATGATAATTATAGGTCAGTCCCGGAGACCTGGAATGTCAGTAATTCAGTAACATCACCGTTCATCACAGCCACCGGGGCTCGTGCTGATATCATCGCTGCTTGTCACAGTCACTGACTATCACAGAGCCCAGTCTGACTGGAAATTACCTATGAAGCGTTATTCTCAGTGAACTAATTTGGATCGTCATGTATATGTTTTATATAAATTGGTGAAGCAGGGCAAGAGTTGGGGGTGTTTTTTAAAATATAATATTTGAGTTTGTGTCCATTTTTCTTTTAATTTACTGGGCTAGTAATAGGGGTGTCTGATAGACATTTCTGCATTACTTTACACCAGGGCTTAATGTCAGCTGACAATTTACAGCTTACATCAACCACAAAAATCATTATCCAAAAATCATTAAAATCATTACCTATGTCACCACTACAACAGGGTAATCAGGAAGAGCGAGATGAAGCTCCAGAATTGGTACATCTAATATGATGTGCCACGTCTGTGGTATCTGCGGGATGTTCTTTTTAGTCTGGAAAGGGCCCAATAACCATGGACCTTCCCTGCCTGATGAAATTAGCAAGCTGCAGTTTGCATTAACTTGGTTGGTTATAAAATTTAGGGTGGTTCCCAAATTTTTTATTTATTTATTTATTTATTTATTTATCTAAGCATAAAAGTCTGTAAAATAAGCTGCACAGGGTGCAATTTTATTATATGTTAGGGAATCTGCAAATGTATTTCTTTGTGTTGGTCTATTTCTATGTATGGCTATATATCTGGCTGTCTACATTTATCTATATTATCTCTCTTTAATAGTGATGAGCAAATATTCTTTTAACTATTCATTACTTGTATGAAGAGTACAGCATTCAAGATACTCATTACTCAGTGAGTACTTACCTCACAAGATTTGAGTGACCCACCCATCAATTTTGGTGCCTGATTTTTAGACACTAAATATGCTATCTGACGGCTGTCATGGGACCCGAAAAGAACACATGTGATGTGTTCTCGGGTACTCGTTACTAGTAGCGAGTCCAATGTAAGTGAATGGGAAATATGAGTACTTTCGCAGTGTATCATGTTCCCATGTACAATACACTTGTATTGCTCCTGGGTCACTATCACCCGGTTTATTAAATCTTGATTTTAGATAGTCTAACTCAATTCATTTTATACCTTTTGCTTACTAGACTGTTTGGAAAAAAAAAAAAAAGAAAAATGAAATTGAAATCTTTTTTTTTTTTATTCAGAAAAAACTTAGTAATAAGCAAAACGAAAAATAGCAAACTACACATATGTGGTAAAAAAACCAAACCAAAACAAGCAAATCAAACATTTTGTGAAAAAAAAATTAGATAATAAACACTTTAATTTGAACATATTCACATGGTAATATTACTTTATGTATTCTTGCATGAAGAACAATAAACATGGGCTTTGCATAATAATTTTTGGCATCCAGAACATGAAATACTTGTTTTATTATCACAAAAATAAGGGCAATAGCGGCTCCCATTTCTTTTTATCCTTGAAGCACCGCTGGTGGAGCCCATGGGGGTAGAAGTAGGTGTGGAGGCCATGGTTTCACTTTCCTGAGCATGTTGCTGGATGCTCTGTAGAACACCTGCTGCTCCTTTCGTTCTAGGTGTTACCTTTCTTTCCTCAATATACGGCATAACCAGTGCTTTTCCAAGTTTCCAAGTTTTTGAAAAAAATCATTTGGAGGCCTTTAGAGCTCAGCTTTACAAAATAAGGCCCTCTTAACCCTAGAACGCATACCCATAGAAATCTACACATTCACGCACTTGGGGCCTTTTAGTCCTGTTTACAATTATCATGGAATAACTAAAAAAAAATACTTTTCAAAGTTTATTGCAAAGTAAGGATGCATCCCCACTAGCGCTGGGGTCCGCCAGGACGGGATTCCGTAATGGATCTGACCTCCTGGTGACCCCAGCTAAGGCTGGCGGACGCATACCTGGGGCCTCGCAGGCCTGCCAGGTTACCTGTTTTCTAATTTCTGTAAAATTACTTTAGTTAGATTTTTGAAACTCTAGGTATTCCTCAGGTATATAGTTGTTAGTAATTTCCAGTTGTTCATATATTTTTATGTTATAGGCATTTTGGTATAACAACCTTTTTTTGGGACTACCCCATATTCACGCACCTGGGGCCTTTTAGGCCTGTGTGCAAATAACACGGAATAACTCAAATCAAAATACTTTTCAAAATTTATTTTACAATTGCAAAGTAAGGATGCATTCCCAGTAGCGCTGGGGTCCGCCAGGAGGGGATCCGCAATGGATCTGACCTCCTGGTGACCCCAGCTAAGGCTGGCGGAATCCTCTCTTTTGAACATGAATTGGGGAATTCCGACAGCTCCTTGAACAACTCTAATAATGTTATGTGATGGGCTGCGTGCAGGAGCCGCAGCAGTACTGTTCCAAAAAATATTCGTTTTAGATGTTCTATTTGAACGTTCTGCTGGATCCACTACTTCTTCATTATCTGAAGAACCGCTGGACGATGAAGTTGATACATTAGCTGGTGGCATGTACTCTTCATCAGACAAAGAGATTTCACTTTCATCATCACTATCAAAAATGATTGCCTCGATTTCATGGTCAGTCAATCCCCTGCAAGTAGACTGTGCCATTGTAATTTTAGATGTCAGTAAACTAAAAGGAAAAAAAAAAAAAGATTACAGTCAGGCTTGTGCACTGTAAACAGTATGTGATAAGACTCTTTGTTAGGGTCCCAGCACACCAAGCGATATAAAGCAGGTAAAATGCAGCCCCCCTCCTCTTACCTCCAACAGATCACTTTCTTGTAGTGCAGTAGAAGCCTCTGGTTTTGGAGCTCAGAAAATTTCTATTTCCAGACAAAAGGAAGCTGACTTCTTCCTCCAAAGTCTCTCCAGCAATTAGGACAAAAAGACCTGCGATGAGGTCAGAGACACATGACTTTGTGAGGTAGCCTCCTTCCAAGATCACATGACCATGTTGTCATGCAGAATCCACACTCTTCCCAGCAATAGCAGAGTCATAAAAGTTCTTCCCCAGCAACAATACAGACAAAAAGACTGAGTATCACATGTAAACCTAGTACAGGCCTAAACGGCCCCAGGTGCGTGAATATGGGGTAGTCCCAAAAAAAGGTTGTTATACTGAAATGTCTGTAACATAAAAAATATGAATAACTGGAAATTACTAACAACTATATACCTGAGGATTACCTAGATTTTCAAAATTCAAACTAAAGTACTTTTACAGAAAATAGAAAACAAGTAACCTGGCAGGCCTGCGAGGCCCCAGGTAAGCGCTCTAGGGTTAAACAGCGCTGTTCTGCGCTGTCCATTCTGCGCAGAATATACACGTGTAGTGCACATCTAGTGATCTCTCTGGATGCGCTCTACATTTTAGTATAGATAAAAATAATCAATATAAAGCCATTTTTATGGTGTGCAGATCTCAATGCATACACCCGGCAGATTGTGTGTACGACCCCATTGAAATAATTTAATAAATAAATAAATTGATATACAATAGTAGATGCACTAAATAGACCCAACTGAGGTTATAACTCCTTTATTTCACTGAAAATATGGCCTTCACAGCTGTAAAAAATTATGCAGGGTCACTATGACCCGAACACAAGGGTACAAATCGGCGTGTAGCTAAAAGTAAACACAAAAAATTAAAAAATAAATACTCATAGATAGGTCCCAACAAATGAGGAAAAGTCAAGTAACCTCAAGTTTTAGAAACTTATAGAAAAATATCTACAGGGCCACAAAAAATTGTCTACGGGTCACTATGACCCGTACAGAACAGCAGGGTTAACTACTTTTCTTAACATTTATTTAACTTTCGCAGTGTATATAGATACACTGTGAAAGTTCTCGCATTTCTCATTGACTTACATTGGACTCGCTACTAGTAACAAGTACCCGAGTATTAGGACCTACTCGTTACAAGTATAGTAAGTCTGAATATTTCAATACTCGCTCATCCCTAGTCATAGTGTCTATATAAGACCTGACGATATTATCTTGCACACATTGTATCCAGAAACAGCGTAGTGAAAACACAGGGTGAGTGTTAGTGCAATACGGTATATGATGCAAGATTAAATGGCAGCACTTTTATAGCCAAATTGCAATGCCACTGCTAGCTGTCGATAGTGCAGGTAGAGCTTTTGGAGCAGGGAGAGAGAAAAGCATTATGGTAAAGTTGGCAATCCGGTACCTGCAGATTAAACAGCTCTTTTCAGGGCTAAATTTCAATCTGAAAATCTTACCCACACATTCCTTTAAACTGGAGAATTCTGTATGCTACCTGAATACTGTATAATTACTGATGAGCTAGTATATTTGTCACTATTCGCTGTTCACAATGATAGTACGGTATTCGCCTTATTTTTATTCTGCAAGTTTTTGTGTCCTCGCCTCACTATATTCGGATATCCCACCCAGTTTTGATGCCTCCTTTGCAGCCTCTAATTGTCGAGCCCCAGGCTGTGGGATACTAGGGTATCAGGCTCCAAAGGGTTAACGCTCCTGTGTCACGGGGAGTGGTGGCTGCGCCTGATCCCGTGTCCTGGGGAACTTCTTTGAAAAAGAGGAATTATTTATAGGGGATTATATTTACAGTTGTCGTGACGCCACCTGTAGTTTCTGGTGAGGTGTCACCAGCGCCACCACAGTCCGCCGGAGGTAGATGGAATCGTGGCTAGTTGGCAAAGTCCCCTACAGGTAGGGCTGGACCTCCGGGGCAGCGTTCCTGAATTGGGAACAAGTTCATGCAAAAGGAAACACAGGCAGAGGCAAAGTCACTTTTCTCCTGGGTACTTTACTGTTGGTTGTAGCAGCAGCGGATACAGTTAACAGTTCAGCACTTGAGATGTTACAAAGACAGGTAGCTTAACGGGTGGCTGCAAGTGGATTCCAGGTGGTATGATGGAACCCTTGGAGTACCTTCGTTAACTAACCCTTGTCCGTTATTCCCCCGTGTCACGCCAACACAGGCGGAGGGAACGAAGAGACCCACTGGACCACAGAATCTGTGGATGCCGACACCAGAAATACGCTGAGACAGAAGGCAGGTAAAGGAGTTTTATTTATAACTACAAAGGAGACGCGGAGCCCCTGTAGAGGGCCTCAGGGTCAGAGCCACCAGAACCTCCCACCGGAACCCCGCGACCTTGACCCCTGTACAGGGATATGACTCAGCGCAACGTGGGAGGACCGATGACCCCGGAGCCTGTTGACCGACAGCCAGGCGGCAACCAGAAAGAAGGAAGGCAAGAGGGGTGGAGGGATCCTCAGGCAGCAGCTGGCGACGTCTGAAGCTGGAGATGCGAATAACAGGCAGAACAGGATCCCTCTGAAAGAAAACAGAACACAGTGTAAGCAGAATGCAAGGAAACATTGAAGCTAGCCAGGCCTGGACAAGAGCTCAAGGAGCACATAAGAACGCCCAGGCACTGGCTGAATGCAGGGATTGAACTTAAGTATCCACCCCTCAGCAGCGATTGGCTAAGAGGGGTGATTGGGAGAAGGACACACACTGGCCCTTTAAGAGAGTGCACGAGCGGGCGCCCGCCCCCTATGTGCACTACCAGGAAGACAGGAGGACAGAGGAGGGCTGGAATCTACAGCAGCTGGAGGGGAGGACAGGGGAACGCAACCCAGACGGGCACGGCGGAACACAGAGCGGGACCCCCGGGGCAGCCGGTGAGTGGCAGAACCAGGAGCTTCCACTGACCGAGCGGCAGCAGGCGCAGGCTGGGAAGGGACAGTGACACCCCGCTTTGGATTGATTTATACCCAGTAGCTCCGTGTAGGTAGTACTGGGAGTCCCCTCCGTCCTTGGTGAGGAA
>JARQOC010000005.1:312650576-312682517 GCA_033576535.1 Allobates femoralis
TACCTATTACTCTTTTTGAAATAAAAAGACATCGGTGTCAACTATACAATAACTCAAAAGGGGAAATTCTGTTGATGCTTGTGGATAGAGACAAGCAAACCTTTTGAAGTTTGGGTTTGACTCCTCACCAAATGGGCATATGTTCACTGAACTTCTGCACTCCTTTCAAATCAATGTGAGGCAAAATCAAGGACATAGAAAACACCTTCAAAGGGGCCCAAAAGCTGCCAAACACAGCTCCAACCTTTATACAGTGGAGTCATGCTGTTCTGCCACAGCTCTATGCTTCCTAGACTATTACTTTACAATACATTGCACTGCTATGACCCTGCTTCCGGACCAGCTCATAAACCTCACTGCTTCCCCCTTTGATTGGTTAAAGTCTGACTTTGGCCCGCTTACCCTCACCAGTATGGCAACCAAATCAACTCAATTTTGATACCAGCTAAGATAAAGCGCAGGTTGGGGATTGGTATTATTACCCTCAGGAAGCATATAGTTATTGCCCCTGGCAGAGTAAGAATAGTAGCCCGCAGCCACTCCAGAATATGGTGCATTCATTAGAAGTGCCATATCCTGGTGCTTATTCCTGGCTCATTCCACTGCACTGATGCGCTGACAAACAGGGTAATAGAAGGGGTTAATGCCCGATATGTATTGTCAGCTGTCACTAAGCCCGAGGTTCATAATGTTGGGCTAATGTTAGAACCAGTAATTATGACTTCTAAGTAAATAGTAAATATTACACCGCACCATCAAAAATAATTTGTTTGTAAAAAGAACACTATTTAAAACCTTTTTCCCATCTTTATTAATCCCCAAAAACCTCCACAATAAACCTCAGCAATGTCTAATCACAGCGGGACCATAAACTCACTGCCTGCTGTAAGTGGGCTGATGTCACAGTCTTGTTCATCTGGCAAACTGCAGTCTACCTTTTTATGTCTTTGTGTCAGCAGTGGGGTCTCCCTGAGCCTCCTGCAATAGCATCTCATTTGACTCAACTCTTGATGGACACTGCTGACACTGATGCACCCTGAGACAACTTTCATTTCTTTGGCACTTGATTGGGGATGTTTTTCCACCATCCAGACTATCTAGCATCGCAAACTTTCATCAATCTTTCTCTGCTGTCCATGTCAAAAGAGAATAGCTATATTGCCATGGATTGTAAGCTTCTTGATTATGTGGCACACCATGGACAAAGGAACTTCAAGAATTTCTGGAGATGGACCTTGAAAATGTTTGGCTAGGGTCACACTTGGAGGGACTTTTTTTGGGAAGCCTGCGTTAATGCTAGGCATTTTTTTCTGTTGCCATTTTGTGACAAAATTAACGCTAGTGTTAACGCATGCATTAAAGCATAGTACATATATGTACCATGCGTTAATGCATGCGTTTCCCATAGGAGCCCATGTTAAAAAAAATACATGCGTTTTTGCAAAAGCAACAAAAAACACTTAGGCTACTTTCACATTACGATTTTGAAGGGAGCCGATGCTGTCCGATAAATTCGGATAGTATAGGCTCCCTTCTGATGCCTGGAATCGGATGCCAAGTAGGTATCCGATTCCGGCATTAAATCGTAGCCTCCAGGCAAAAAAAAAAAAATTATGCTCACCTTCCCCCGAGCCCCCGCCGTCTCCCGCCATCTTCCTGCAGGCTCCCGGTGGCTCCCGAAGGCTCTCGGTGACTGCAGAGGTCTTCTTCTGCTGTACAGTCACGTGACACCAGGTTCCACCGTGATAACCCGCGGTCATATGACTGTGACATCACCGCAGGTCCTATACAGCAGAAGAAGACCTGTGCAGACACCGGGAGCCTGCGGAAGCCACCGGGAGCCTGCAGGAAGACGGTGGGAGACGACGGGGGCTCGGGGGAGGTGAGCATAAACCCTTGCGCTCCCAGTTTGGAGCATTTTTACTGTACTGAGCATGCTCAGTACAGTAAAGTCGTGTCCGAGGAGACATCAGATGTTTCCTCGGACCCTTCTCCATAGGGCCCCATGTTAAATTGATCGGGTCAGATCGGATGTGCACTAAATGCCATCCGATTCGGTCCGATCCGATTCTGTCAGATTTTATTTTCGGTGCAAAAATCGGACAGAATCGGATCGGACCAAATCGGATGGCATTTAGTGCACATCCGAATCGGTCCGATGCCCATAGGGCTGCATGAGGCCCAAAATCAGTCCGATGCTGTCCGATATTTGTCGGACAGCATCGGATTTAAAAAATCCGTAGTGTGAAGGCAGCCTTAGCGTTAAACACATTTTACTTTTGCAGTGCTTTTTTAACATAGTATCCTATGGAGGCATTAAAACTAGTATTTTTCACAATTTGCAGTTGTGACAAACGTCAGCTTTTTGTGCTATTGTGACCCTAGCCTTTTTCAACAAGTTGGTTCCCAAGACCTTAGACAGTTCTTTTTTCTTTCTGTACTCCATGCTTGCTGTGACACACAAAAGCACAATGCAAAGATAGTCAACTTCTCCCATTTTTATCTTATTTCAGGCGTTATTTTCATATTGCCCATACCTGTAACTTTCCACAGGTGTATTTGAATGAATATCACATTACTGAAATATAGTTTTTTACCCGCAATGTAAATGTAATACAGTAAACATATATATCCTCTGCCCCCCACTGCCCCCTCCTACTTCTCGTATCTCTGCAGAAGACTTTGCAACATACTTCACCAACAAGATCGGCCAGATCAGACAAGTCTTTGCTACCCAACCACCGCAACCCCCATGTTTACCGAATCAATCCACTCCACCATTAACCCTCCTCCCAACCATCACTAAAGGAGAACTTGCACACCTCCTCTCCAGATCGCACCTCACCACTTGTGCACTGGACCCTATCCCATCCCATCTCCTTCCCAACCTCATCACAACACTTATCCCAGCCCTAACTCACCTCTTCAACCTATTACTAACTTCTGGTACCTTTCCTTCTGCTTTCAAACACGCAACAATTACACCTATCTTAAAGAAGCCATCCCTTGACACCACTTCCACATCCAGCTACCGGCCCATATCTCTGCTCCCGTTCGCTTCCAAACTTCTCGAAAAGCATGTCCACACTGTAATATCATCCCACCTCTCGTCCAACTCTCTCTTTGGCGACCTTCAATAAGGCTTCCACCCTCACCACTCTACTGAAACTGCCCTGACCAAAATTACTAACGACTTACTCACGGCCAAAGCTAACAGACAGTTCTCCGTCCTCCTCCTTTTAGACCTGTCCTCTGCATTCGACACAGTCGACCACTGCCTCTTATAACAGATACTCTCTTCCATTGGTATCACTGACCTTGCCCTCTCCTGGATCTCCTCCTATCTTTCCAACCGCACATTTAGTGTCTCCCACTCCCACAAAACTCCTCCTCACCCCATCCCCTCTCTGTTGGGGTCCCTCAAGGCTCTGTCCTCGGGCCCCTCCTTTTTTCAATCTATACTCTTGGTCTCGGACAACTCATAAAGTCCCATGGCTTCCAGTATCACCTGTATGCTGATGACACTCAGATCTACCTCTCTGGCCCAGATGTCACCTCTCTGCTGTCCAGAATCCCGGAGTGTCTATTAGCCATATCATCCTTCTTCTCCTCCCGCTTCCTAAAAGTCAATGTAGACAGAACCAAACTCATTATCTTTCCTCAATCTCACACACCTTCCTTGCCAGACTTATCTATCACAATAAATGACATCCCACTTTGCTCTGTACCTGAAGTCCGCTGCCTTGGAGTAACACTTGACTCTGCATTGTCCTTCAAACCGAACATCCAAACCCTTGCCACCTCCTGCTGCCTCCAACTCAAAAACATTGCCAGGATCCATCCCTTCCCCAACCCCCAATCTGCTAAACTACTCATGCATGCCCTCATCATCTCCCGCCTTGACTACTGCAACCTCCTACTCTGTGGCCTTCCTGATAACACTCTTGCACCACTTCGATCTGTCCTTAACTCTACTGACCGACTAATCCACCTATCTCCGCGCTATTCCTCCATTTCTCCCCTCTGCAAATCCCTCCACTGGCTCCCAATTCACCAGCGCATCCAATTCAAACTATTAACACTGACTTACAAAGCCATCCACAATCTGTCCCCCATATATCTCTGAACTAATCTCCTGATATCATCCAACTCGTATTCTTCCATCCTCCCAAGACCTCCTTCTTTCCTCCACACTTGTATGTTCCTCACCTAACTGTCTGCAAGACTTCATCCGAATATCCCCCATCCTCTGGAACTCTGCATCCCATCACGTCCGACTGTCCCCTACACTCAGAACCTTCAAGCGGAACCTGAAAACCCATCTCTTCAGAACAGCCTACAACCTGCACTGACCACAGTGCCACCTTACCACCAATGGACCTGGCGCTCCACCACTTCCGGACCTGGCACTCCAGCACCACCCGAGCAGACCCAACCTACTGTCTCCCTTCCCCATTGCCCTGTAGAATGTAAGCCCGAAAGGGTAGGGCCCTTTCTCCGCTCTGTATCAGTATGTCACCTTGTTCATTATATTTTTAACTTGTCTGTATGTAACCCTTTCTCATGTACAGCACCATGGAATCAATGGTGCTCTATAAATAAATAATAATAATAATATACAGGAACACCAAAAATTAAATGGTAGCAGCGAGAAGAAATTTGTATAATTATGGAATGTATACCTACATATATTTATATTTTCATTAGTGATTAATACTTTCCAGTCTGCTAATTATGTATCTTCATCACAATATTGACATGAAGCTCTGTAATGTTTCAACATCAACCAGTATCCTTCATATACAAGCATCAATGACTAGAAAAAGAGACACATAACTTTGAAAAGAATACATTTTCCCATACACAGCTTGTTGCTTTCTTCTGAAAGAGTTAGGCTGGGGTCACAGTACCATTTTTCACATGCATTTTTGGAGACCTGCGTTTTCAAAAACGCATGTAAAAAACGCACCTATAGGCCCCCATGTTAAAAAACGCATGCCCTAATAGCCAAAAAGCATGTGTGACTGTCCCATGCGTTTTTGGAGCATATCCAAAAACGCATGCGTTTTTGTAGAAAACGCATGCGTTTTTGTAGAAAACGCATGCGTTTTTATAACATGGGTTCCTATGGAAAACGCATGCAAAAACGCATTTACAGTTAGCACCTTTTAGTGCCATTCAAAAACGCATGCGTTTCCCATAGGAGCCCATGTTAAAAAAACGCATGCGTTTTTCCGGAAACGCATGCGTTTTTTTAACATGGGCTCCTATGGGAAACGCATGCGTTTTTGAATGGCACTAAAAGGTGCTAACTGTACATGCGTTTTTGCATGCGTTTTCCATAGGAACCCATGTTATAAAAACGCATGCGTTTTCTACAAAAACGCATGCGTTTTTCAAAACGCTCAAAAAAATACTACAAGCACTATTTTTATGTGCAGATTCAAAAACGCAGCCAAAAACGCAGGGAGCCATCACACACCTTACAAAACTCATGCTGACATGAAAAACGCATGTAAAAAAGCATGCGTTTTTAAAAGGCACTAAAAAAATGCATGTCAACTGTGACCCCAGCCTTAAACGGTTAAATCCCTGGTGGTCTCACTAGTGCCACATGAGAGCCAAAAACAATACAAACATTTATCTTCTGGCCTTGGAGTCAGTTTGTCTTCTTAGTGCAAATCATAATTGCTTTAGGAGTTTCTGAATCCACTTCTGAATTCTAAGCTTGAGACAAATAATTGGATTTCCCACAAACACGCTGAGCTATGTTACTCTTTCTGTTATGCTATGTATCCTCAGGGCTTCACTTTCTGTTTTATATCAAACTCTACCTTGCAGGCTGGATGGGAAAAGGACAGATCAGTCTTCATTAAGCTGTCCATTGCTTTAAAAAAGTCCCCAGAACAATTTTTACCATCTTCAAATGAATTATAACCAGCGAAGTTAAGAAATAGGAAACTCTGCACAATGACTTAGTAAATTACCAACTGAAGTGTTTTCCTCACCCCATGGAGCTACAATCCAAACCAATTACATTTTACCTTCTGTATTTTTACAACACTTTGACATTGTATATAGCCAATTCATGTGTGTCATTGACTACAAGGCAGCCTTAAATTTGCTTTGGGCTATGTGACTAGACAATTCTAGCTGGAAGTAAAATACTGTTGAAAAACCATGAACCATATTGTGTGATCTTGGAAGTCATGTGCAACAACAATATAAAGGATTATGCTTCTACGTTACTTCAGCTTACATAATTGACTTAATAATTGAACAGGTGTACAGTGGAAATCTTATGTACTGCAGGTATTTTAGCTATTTCTTAATTTTTCATTTAAAACATACTACAAAAACTACAAGAATGTAACATACAAGAAGTGTAAAGTGAAAATAGATATACACACTCCTTCAGTTCTTATGTCCAAGACTCCTACTGCGCATGTTTTTTCTAAGAAAAAATTACTTGAGAAAATTGTTAAAAGTGACATTATATCAAATATAAGTGCCAGTACATTTAATCACCAATTAATGCTGTTTCCTTCTTCCTCTTTGATATGGTTCCCTATGTGCCCACTACATTTTCTTTGGTGCCTTTGGTTTCATTTTGGGCCAAAGTCTTGTTGTTGCTTTCCCTCTGCTCTAAATTTCCTCAACTGCAGCAGTGAGACATCAATGACATAGAAATTCTGACACATGACTCATACAACAGCTTGTGGATCCCGTGTGATTCAGCTTCAGTTTATCTCTACCATCTCTTACTTATGATACGTTTTTTCCTGTCAACTCCCCGGTAATTAGAACATGCAGTATGGAAATGGAAAAGACACAACGCCACGCTGCCTGGATATAAAGAGTCATACAGGTCTTAAAAATAAACCTAGATTTTATCCAATAAAAAGTCAAGGTCAGCAAATATGCAAATGAAGTCTGTGGAGCCTCAATTAAGAGTCTCAAAACACGGGACTAGCCAGATATCCCTCCAGGGAAGGACCTAGCCCTGGGGTGGAATCCTTGCGGAGACCACCATAACCACCATATTAAGTGGCCCTTTCAGTCACTATCCCACTCAGTTACAAGCTTAAGGATATGACAAGGGAATTGCCAAAGCCAGGCATCCATCCACAGACAGCTGTTTCAGGGTATTGTCCCTCATCAGTGTGGAGTAGGATTCTGGCTAGGTGGGAGCAATGCCTGGTAGACCAACATCCAACACAAAGCACTCACTGATCTCAGGGAGACCAGTCAAGGAAAACACTGCGGGCTAAAGCGCTCAAGCACAGTGATATCTGGCTAGTCCCGTCTTTTGAGACTCTTAATTGAGGCTCCACGGACTCCATTTGCATATTCAAATTTCCAGGGGGCAATGCATCATGGATTTTACTGTGTTTGAGTGCTTTAGCCAGCTGCCCGCAGGGTTTTCCTTGACTGGTCTCCCTGAGATCAGTGAGTGCTTTGTGATGAAGGTCACCATATAGACACTTTTTGTGACATGGTCATAAAAATTTTTGTAAACTACCGTAAATGTCTCCAAAAACAAAATTATGATCAATGTGACTCCTGCAGAAAAGAAAGTTGTAAAAAAACTTGAAAAATAATAAAGATTTAATCACATTTCAGACCCGCAAATAAAGAAGCAATGAGGATCTTGCCTGACCCTCTTAATTATGAAGAAGTCTCTTCCAAGGCATCTTTATCTATTATTGATAACTACAGTGGCATAACTTGCAGTTCACGGGCCCTTATGCAAAAGCTCCATCGGAACCCCCAATTATTGCAAGTCTTTAATAGTATTAGTCTTTTTCTATAGGTCAAAGTAACTTTTGGGGCCCCCGAGTCTTCAGGGCCCAGGTGCGATAGCAATCCCTGCACCAGCTGTAGTTATGCCCCTGGATAACGATTAAAACACTGATAGAGACAGCATTTCAATTAATATTTTGAACACTTCTGAGAAAAAAATTCTGGATATGAAAAATCCACATTTGGCATTTTACTACCATTTGCCCAAGATTGATTAGAGTCTGATAAATCCCCCAGAAAGACCAATATTATCCGGCATTTGATTCTCTCACTTTTCACCTAGCTGATTACATAGATAAAATCATGCAACCTCATTTCATACATTTGGACAGTTACTTAAGGGATTCTACGGATCTAATAAGATTCACCAAGAACTTACCCTGGAAAAAATCATATGTTTTTTTCAGTAGGGACGTCTCCTCTCTTTACTCCAAAATTTCACACGATATTGGTTTTGCATGTTTCAAAAAATTTCTAGATATTGATCACAGAATTCCGGGTTGTTAAAAAAGATTTATATTGGAGGGACTCACTTTGATTTTGATAAATAATTATTTCATGTTTCTCGACCGTACTTGCCATCAGGTTCTTTGGACTGCAATGGGTTCGAAGGTCACACCTACATTCGCAAATTTGTTCATGGCGGCCTTCAAGTCCTTGTATATTTATAATTCTTCGTATAAAACATCCATCATATTGTACAAAAGAGTTATCGATGACCTGATCTTTATATAGAATAACTCCAGAAAAATTTGCATGATTTTTTATTACAGCTACAAAATAATTCTTTGGTTCTTCTTTTTTTCTCCAGTGATCAGTGAATTATCAATCAATTTTTTAGATCTAACCCTTTTTTATGATTGTTCAATTATCCATACAAAGACTTTTTTTTAAACCGTGGTTGCAAATGGTTATGTCCACTATTTAAGTGGGCATTATAATAAATGGCTACAAAATATTCCATGTAACCAATTAAAAACAATTAAAAATAACTGCTCAAGAGAGTCAGATTTCTTAGAACAATCAAAAATTCTTACTGAAAGGTTCAGAGAAAAAAATATACGAAAAAGCTAATCAAGAGAACTTTGTCCGTGCCTGGACCCTGGAACAAACTGAGCTCATTACTAAACACAGTTCTACTTCTTTTGTTTCCAATAGTTGTGAAACCAATTTCATTACCACTATTAGTGCAAATACTAAGAGCATTAGATTTATTTTAGATAAATATTGAAAAATTCTTTTGAATGATCCTGTCCTCATAAAATGTTACTGGCAAAGCCTGGTATTACCTTTAGAAGAGCTGATACATTGAAGAACATGTTTGCTCACAGCAGGATAGATAACTTTAAAGATTCCACCATTTCTATCTAATATATAAAGTTGAGTGTATGTGTGTATGTGTGTGTGTGTGTGTGTAAAGCCCCACCCATTCGAAGTTACCATGCCCACTCCATGTGCATGAAGAAAAAGTGGGAGAAGTCTCCAACTAAAAAATGTTCTTAATTTATGCAAATTAATACAAAATATGAAAGTCCATGATAGCGGAGAGGCCACGCCCAATCCACATGGCCACACCTACTTCACATGGCAGACTTGCTCCATATAGCACCACCCCACATAACCATGCCCATGTGTGTAACAAGCCCCACCCACTCCAGATAACCATGCCCCACTCCAAATAGCCACACCTACTCCACATAGCCATGCCCCTCCTTTATGATGTCACAAAAGAATGTAGAATGTTAACTTATAAAATTCTATGTCATGTCACTGCCTGATCATTCTGATCTTATGACTCATAAGAAAAAGAATGTGACTGGATGATTGTTGTTACACGCTAAGAGAAAAGATGTATTTTGCCTACATGAGCAATACTTACAGAAATGGAAGAAAGGGAGGCAAGAATTAGAGGACTGATACATATAGTGGATATACAATACACACACAGACATACACTCAGCTTATTACTAAGAACAATGCCAGGCTCTACAGCTAGTACTCAATAAACCACCAGGAGCATTCAAATGTAATTCAACTAAATATCTATGTTGCAGATCCATTTGCATGGCAGAGTACAGTTCCAGTCCTCTTGTAATATTAAGGAGAAATTCAATATAAAGGGACACCTTACCTGCCAATCAGACTATGTATTTTTTTTGGTGGAATGCACATGTAAAAACAATATGTTGGAAGGACTAGTCAGACGTTTCATATTACATTAATCCCCCATCATCATATTATTAGAAGAGGATTCCTATTACAAGGTTTATCAAAACACTTTGGTGCATAATAAAAATCCATGGGAAATATCTATCTCTCCCATAGCTCATAGTCCAAATACTTTATTCTCCATAGCCTCTTTTTATCCAGGCAGCATGGCGTTATACCCTTTCCGTCTCCATCCTGCATGATAAAAATACACTGCACACAGAACCTAAATAATATAAACAGACTGTGTGAGCCAAGGGAGTTTTATAACTAGTGTGAAGTGTACATTGGGGTACACTCACTTAGCTGCACAATTCAAGCACATAGCAATGGTTTACTACAAAAAATAGTCAATCCGGTTTATTAACAGACATAAACCACATATAATTGCATCAATGTATATATATTGTACTTCAGCGTTTACAGAAACCACCATTTCACTTCACGTAATATCTGTTACTTCTGCAGACACGTCTGCATAATTCCCAGAAAAACTTGGTGACGCCAGCCACGGTATCCAGTAATGGTACCGGCGCTGCTATAGACCTCCAGGGATGATGGTGAGGCAGATAGTTGGTAATGCTCCCCATAGGTGGAGCGGGATCCCCGGGGCAGTGATGAGATGAATACGTATTTACACAGTTAGGCAGCTCTCCACACAGCCTTGTCCCTGGTGCTGCAGGAGAAGGCGGCTCATCAGGTTTAAATGCTGGCGGGCAGTCTAGGTTAAGGGCAGAATCAGGGGCCGTAATAACAGACACACATACGCTGACAGTTGTTTCCGTAACTTTTACTGATGTTGAAGTGCAAGGTAATGTCCAAGGTACAGTCCAGGTGGTCGGGTGGCAGTTTAGGAATTCCACAGCCGATGAGTTGTGAGGCCTCCTTGTTTCTGTGTGTGTGTGTTTATATCCTGGCCTGTCTGAAACCTGGCCCTGACCTCTCCTGTGTCCCTCACTTATATAGCAGGCTGTGAGAACCGTCTGACGGTCCCTGGCAATTGGAGGGACAAGTACTTCAGGGATGGCTGATCCTGCCTGTCGTGATTGATGGCATCCCATTGAACACTCTATTGAACACTGGCTCCCAAGTGACCATGATGCCACATATCCTTTACAAAAGCTATTTGGATGACATTGACTTTACTCCTCACCCTGATGATGATCTGACTATAATAGGCAGTAATAGTCAGCCCTTACCTCAGGTGGGGTATAAAGAAGTGACCATTAAGGTGGGGCGATTAGAACTTAAATCCCAGGGTTTGATAGCAGTGGATATTGATAAACGTGAATGTCATCCCTTGAGGTCCCTAGGTACTATTGTTATCAAAAACTGTCTTGGCAAAATGATTGTGTTGTTACAACAGGTAGCTGAAACCGCCAGTTCTTGACAACAATGAGTCCTGCACAAAATGATCAGAGCGTTAATGCAAAGACAGCAGGTAGAATTGTCTGGTGGAGAAGTCGGCAGCGTAAGGGTGAGTGATCCGTACGCCATTGTGCTTTCCCCCAAAAGTGAAATGAAGATATGTAGTGATAGGCAAGCAGTAAATTGCTCGGGTGCTTGATGCTCGAGTCGAGCGTATTGAAATGCTCGGGTGCTCGACCCGAGCACCAAGCCCAATGTTAACCTATGGGAAACTATAGCATGTTTCCGGCGTCACCCTCGGCGGTCTACAGACAGCCTAAAAATGTCACAAATGTGTAAGAACAGTGTTCAAATGACATGGCAACAGCATGGCAACACGCAAAAGATAAAAGCACTCCCATAGGGAGAACCTCGTGGCAAGTTATAAGGTGAATGACAGGTCGCCTCTCACCTGTACAATGCAGCAAATGGCTCAGGGGACCTCTGGGCATCGGCTCCTCTCTGACACAGCTTACGCTGGCTTCAGTAAATGGAGGTTCGAAGAGTTTTTATCCTCTTCACCATAAAGGATCACATTTAGAGGTGTTACAGCAGCTAGTTCTGAAAGAGTTGCAGAATATTAAGCAGTGTGCCAAACGGGATAATTTGAGTAGAGGTGAGAGAAAGGCGCTGAATTCTCTAAAAAAGAATCCATCAATTGTTATCAAAAGTGCTAATAAGGGGGGGGGGGATTTGTAATTATGGACTGTGGTTGGTATAGGGAAGAAGGGGAAAGAATTTTGGGTGACACTGAGTACTATGAAAAACGGCCAAGTGATCCATCTATCTATATTTTTCTTAATTATAATGCTTTGATCAAGGAAACATTTAATAAAGGAATTTTGAATAAAAGGGAAAATAGATTCCTGGACATCCCTAGATATCGTGTTCCCCACTTTTACTTCCTTCCAAAGCTTCATAAGAATGCAACCACCCCCCCGGGTCGCCCTATCATCTCGGGTGTAAACGCTATTATGGCAAACCTTTCACACTACGTCGACTTGTTTCTACAAAAATATGTAGTAAATCTTGAGTCCTATTTGAAGGATTCCTCTGAGCTTATCCATGTAGTGAGAAATTTGCCATTTAAGAGTTATTGTTTGTTTCTAAAAATGGATGTAGCTGCGTTGTATAGTAACATCTCCCATGAATTAGGCCTAAGGGCAATAGAACATTATCTTAGTCTGGACCCTACCTTACTTGGGGAACAAAAAGAATTTCTTTGAATGGACTTATTACCAACAAAAGAGGGGCTTTCCGATAGGTACGAGGTTTGCCCCGAGTTACACAAATCTGTACATGGGGTTCTTTGAATCGAAATTCATCGTACAGTCCCCTCTAGCCTAAAACCATATAGTCATTTATCGTCATTTCATAGACGACCTCTTTTTTATTTGGGATGGCCCTCAAGATAGAGCATTGGAATTCACACGTGCACTGAATGACAACTCCTGGGGTCTCCAGTTCACTTTATCCATGTCAAAAGCGGAAATACAGTTCCTGGATTTAAAAGTGAGCTTTGACGATCTGGGAAGTGTGTCCACTTCAACCTTCTTCATACAGGTTGATGTAAATAGTTATTTGAAGTTTGACAGTGGACACCTACCCAGGTGGTTGCGAAATATCCCTTATGGCAATATTGGTGCATTCGTAAGAATTGCACCAATACAGAGGACTTCAAGAAGGAAGCCATTATTCTAAAGGTTAGATTTGTCCAAAAAGGTTATCCAAGGTCTTTAGTGATGGATGCCTATGAACGTACTATCCTGTTCTCTCTAAACATCCCATAGGGATGCCCCACATAATTTACAGAAAAAATCAGAATCTGCGTAGTTGAGTGTCCCCCAGCAATACATTACTGAGAGTGGAAGCAGATGGATCTTCAGATTTGGAACGCTGTGCCCGGAAGGCTTGAACCTCATGATTGATAATGTTTGTAAATAGTCCTTCTTCGTGATGAGTTCGCCTTCTCATATTTAAGGCCTCTTTCACATCTGCGTTTCCATCTGGGTCTGGCCAGTCCGGGCGGGTGATCGCGTCTGCTGCGTTTGCCGCTGGGCGGCCGAGCTTGGGGTGCACTTGCGGCGGGCCCCCGTGTGTTGTCAGTGGGAGGGCCATGGTCAGTTGCAGTTGGTTGCCACTGCTGCCATGGGTGCTGGGCTGCGGCAGTGCCATGGACCCTGTGGGTGATGCATGGGGCTTTCTGCTGGTGTGCTGCGGGTGCATCCGTTGGGGCAGTGCATGCGGCGGATGCAAATTTCTGTCTGGGTTCGCCGATTCCGGGCGGGGGTGCAGATGTCGAAGGTACTTAAGGAATGTTGAGTTCACCCCTAGTTCTTCATGGTTATTTCATCATTTCTTATTGATAAGTCCCCTCTCCCTTTATGGTCGCTTATTGATTTTTGCATTAGTACATTATTTTATTTAATGTTCCTGCACTATTTTAATGACGGTATAAGGGCCCTTTCACATCAGCGTTTTTTTGAAATCGCGGCAGATGCAGTGAAAAAAACGCATCTGCCGCGATTACCGCATACCGGATGCACTTGCGGCGCGGTTGCGTTTTTTGCCATGCAAAGTATAGGCAGACTTGCGGCAGGTGCGGCAAGTGCGGTTTTGCACTTGCGGCAGGTGCGGCCGCGAAAAAAAACGCGGTCAGCCGCGTTTTTTTTCGCGGCCACACCTGCCGCAAGTGCAAAACCGCACTTGCCGCACCTGCCGCAAGTCCGCCTATACTTTGCATGGCAAAAAACGCAACCGCGCCGCAAGTGCAGCCGGTATGCGGTAATCGTGGCAGATGCGTTTTTTTCACCGCATCTGCCGCGATTTAAAAAAAAACGCTGATGTGAAAGGGCCCTAAGTGTATTTTTAATGAGAATATATATAAGTGTTTTTTATATGGGTAATATGAGGTGCATAAGCATTTCTGACTTTCAGGTTCCTGCTGTGAACAATTTTGTATGATTATTATGCCACTTTTAAGGACTCACAATAAAACATACAAAAAAGACCAAAATGGATTTTTCTGTGGAAAATGTTAAGGACTCATACGCACTTGTGAGACAGTGTTGGTGTATTTTATTTATTTATTTTTTTATTACAGTAAACATTTAAAAATAATATGGTGTGGGGTTCCCTGTAAATTTAATGTCTAGCAAAGGCTAAGCAGAAAACTGGGGCCGATGTTAGAAGCCTGGGAAGGGGGTAATACCCATACAGCGTCCCAGGCTATTAATATCAGCCCCCAGATGAATATTTAGCAAAGGCTAAGCAAACACCTGAGGGCTAGTATTAATAGCCTGGGAAGGGACTAAGAATATCGCTTTGCTACACTGCCCTGTAATGGTGGCAGTGTGGCGCCTTGCCATTACAGGTAGCCACAGACCTACCAAAAACATGTATGGATTTCCACAGTGGGTACCCAAATTCATACATCTTCCATCCCAGACCAGTAGGGGGAGCCCCACTTGCTGCCTTAAGCGAGATCCCCTATAAATACCGGTGCTGGGGGTGAGGATAGTCAGAGTGTGCAGTCGCTAGGAAAACAGTGAAGATGTCCTGGTGTGTCGGAGCCATGCTAGACCTGAGCCAGTCGACAACAAAACAGTTACTCAGCCTAGCCAGCACACGGACCTGAGAGTGAGGTCGAGATCAAGGCGAGAGGAATGAAGTAGCAGCAGACTGGGGGCAGAGGAGCCATACCAGTTCACCCCAGAAAGCATCCTGGACACCGTAGTCCGAGTCTGCAGGAGAGCATTTAGCCCAGCATAAACATCGGTTCACCGAGGAGACTTCAGTCTTCTAGACACCTGTACAGCAACCAAGCAGGGAGCCAGGCACTGCAGGAGAAGACATAGCGGTAGTTCACGCAGAGCAGAGACGGTGGTGTCGTGGGACACATGGAGGCTCATGGTGACAGAAAGGTGAGGATGAGGTTGCTTTTATTATTTTATTTCTATTACAGAAGACACTGGCTTCAGCTGGAATAGGTGAGACGGTAAGTATGGTTTAATTAAGAACAATAAAGGAATACTTTTTTTATTTGAAATAAAATACTTTATACTGGGTGTCTGTTTTATATTACTTTTTGCTTATGGGCTTAGTAATGGGGGCATCTTATAGACACCTCTCCATTACTAACCTGGGCTTGATGTCAACTGGCATTATAAGGTGACATCAACCCCAACCTCATAACCCCTCTGCCACCGCTACAGGGCAGTGTGGCAGAGCGAGGCTAAGTGCCAGATTTTGTGCGTCCCATGGATTCTCCATTTCTAGGATGGCTGAGGGCCCTTGCTTTTAGCCTCAGAGGGAGCCAATATTCTTGGTCCCCTCCCAGGCTATTAATACTAGCCCCCAGGTGTCTGCTCAGCCTTTGCTAGCTGTTAAAATAGGGGGGACCCAACGCCATTTCTTTGGGGGGGATCCCCCATTTTAATAGCCAGTAAAGGCTAAATATTCATCTGGGGGCTGATAATAATAGTCTGGGAAGCTCCATGGGTATTACCCTCTTCCCTGGCTTCTAACATTGGCCCCAGCTGTCTGCTTAGCCTTTGCTAGACTTCAAATTGATGGTGGACCACACAAAATACTATAGGCAAATCAATAAAATCACACATAAAGATGCCTATCTCTTGCTGCGTATCGAGGAGTTTTTAGCTGCCTTGAAATCTGCTAACTACTTCTCAACACTAGATCTTACTAGTGAGTACTGGCAGGTGCCAATGGCATAGGTGGACAAGGAGAAGACCGCATTTACTACATCAATGGGCCTATGCGAGTTCAACTGCATGCCGTTCTGGCTGTGTAATGCACCAGGAATGTTCCAGAGGTTAATGGAGTATTGCCTCAGGCATAAGAACTTCGAAACATAACTATTTCATCTAGATGAGGTCATTGTCTATTCCAGGACCTACGAAGACCACTGGAAACACCTGGCCGAGGTATTCGAAGCCCTGTCCAACTTTGGTCTGAAGGTGAAGCCGTCCAAGTGTCACCTCCTGAAACCCAAGGTTCAGTACCTAGGCCATGTTATGAGCGCAGAAGGCGTTACACTCAATCCAGATAAAGACAACGTCATCAAGAACTGGCAGAAGCTAACTACCATTCGCGAGGTACAGCAATTTCTAGGGTTGGTCGGATATTACCGAAGGTTTATCAAGGTTTACAAAAATAGTCACCTCTTTTCAAGACCTCTAAGTGGGCCACTCGAAAAAAGCAAAGACCAAGAGCCCTACGATAGAGTGGGGTGCCAAGCTAGAAGAAGTTTTCAACCGTTTAACTGGATCTCACTCGAGACAAAAACCTGGCTTACCCCGACTATGGTCAGCCATTTATCCTGTACACAGATGACAGCAATGTGGGATTGGGAGCTGTGTTGTCCCAGGTGCAGAAAGGCAAATAAAGGGTCATCACCTATGCCAGTCAAAAGCTTCTGCCCAATGATACGTATCACATGACCGCGAGCAGCCAATCAGTGCCAGGAACGCCCCTCTGACATCATGGCAGGGCCTGGCAGAACACACATCTTCTGGCCTCGCCACCGGACACCGGGAAAAGGCGTCGGAGAGGTAAAGTATTTCATTCTTTTTTATTTTACATACATTTGGCTTTGTTTAATTTAGATTTCGCAGTGTATATTAATAGAAATCTAAAGGGCAGTCACAGAGGGCAGGAGGAAGCAGGATTATTCCTCCCCTCTGTGATGTCAGAGGGAGAAAACGCAGGAGCTCCTGCGTAAAGTATTGACATCTCAATTCTTTACGCAACTGCGTTTTCTCCCTGAAAAAGCACTGCGTATTTTTACACAGTGTCTGCACAGCAAAGTGAATTTCCCATTCACTTTGCTGGCAGACACAAAACACATTGCGTATTTTGAAAAGCGCGTGTAAAAAAGCATGGCAAAATACACAATGTGTGAATGCAGCCTAACAAGGTTTTTATACATAGCAATCCATTACATCCATTTTACAACTCATTACATAATTTACACCAAAACAAACTTCATACATCTGTGCTTTATATTGAGTTAATTAACCCTCCTGTGCTTATTATACCCTTAGTTATATATCTCCAATATATATATATATATTATCTATTGTTGAAAGCCTCTTTCAAGCACTTTATCTTTAATTAGGTAGCCTTTTATACATGTGCTGTTTATAACCGCTAGATTTTATTATTATTAAACGTGATAGGAGACCCATATCTTGCTGTGCCATGTGCTTATGTCTGTGTTAGCATTGCAGCTGCTACTGAGTTTGTGGTGGCCTCTCTGTGGATTGTTGCCATGATGACCGGTGGGCGTGGCTTCAGCACCATTTTAAATATGTGCTTTCAGACTCTGCTCACATTTGCCATCCAGCCAACCACAATATGGGCTCTCAACAGCACTGCAGCCCTGCTATAAAGTGTCTTGTGCTTCTTTATAGTGTGCAAAAAACTGCTTAAATCTGTATTAAATATTAATTATATCACGGTTTCAGGATAGTATTAAATGATTTGATGATTTTAGGGTGCCACTTTGTAGTCCATTCACATCAATCCGGTCTCCATAGCAACCCTGTATACAGGAAAACTCTTAAAGCCATTAACCTTATTGGGAGCTGCTCAGTGAAACTCCGAGTTCTCCCTCGGTCACAGGTATTTGTTTCTCACTCACACCGCAGCATATCCTATACTTATAAGAGAACACTTATCCCACCGAATTTTGTATAAAAAATTGCAATAAATAATAGCTTAGTGTTTAAAATGTATTAATATAATTAAGTATATATAAGTGATTTTAAATTTATTACATAAAATACATGTTAAAGTGCAATAATTATTAAAGTGCAATATGGTTATGGGTCTACATAGCATGCCATTAAAAATCTACATCAAAATTGAGCAAATCATATACAGGTCTTTCACAGTAATCACGTGCTTGAGGCTTCCAGTGGTCTTCAATTTTCATGTTTCACATCTGAGTATAAGGGTATGTGCACACTGGTCGGTTTAGTGCAGGTTTAGCAGCGGAAACCGGCGGTCGGTTTCCATGAGTTTTATGTAAATTTATGTTAATCCAAAAGCGGCTTTTGGGTTAACATTAAAACCTATGGAAACCGACACCCGGTGTGCACACACCGGCGGTTTACACATGCTCATCTGTTGCTAAACCGCTGGATTCCCAGCGGGTTAGCAACGAATGTGCATGTTCTATAAACCGGCCGGTTCTGCAGCGGCTGCAAGCAGAATCATGTGCTGCTTCCAGCCGCTGCATAACCGCCGCCGCTAACCCGCTGAGCACCCGCCCGGCACCCGCCCGTCACCCGCCGCACATACCCGCCAGGAAGCCGGTGGACGGCTGCAGAGCTTCCTGGCGGGTCCGCCCAGCCGCCGCCGACCCTAACCCGCCAACCAGTGTGCACATACCCTAAAAGATAAAAAATGTCCCGTGTCTCTTACATATGATTGTGTGTCCTTTGCCAGTGGTGCCAATATCTCATCTAAAAATATCACCACATTATTAGACACTGAATCAATGCCAGCATTTATTGGCCTGCCCGGGGGTTGTGAGATAGATTTATGTATTTTAGGCACCAAATACAATACTGGTGTTTTTGGGGATTTAATCATTAGGTAATCATATGTATCCTGATCTATCAAACCACCCATTTTTGCTGTCATTAATACTTTTTTTAAATTGATTTTGTACTTCAAATTTAGGGTCTTTACTTAGTTCCCTGTACACCTCTACATCTTGCAATTGCCACCTTTTTATCTTTTCTTTTTATCAAGCTGACTAGCATCCGCTTTAGCAGAGTGGACAAGGAAATGCTGCATGCAGCGTTCCCCCCGCTCTGCTTAAGTGTACGCTATTCACCTGGATATCTGGCCGGTTACTACGATTAACATCGGGTAACGAGGGACAGCGTTGAGCAGCAGCGGCTCTGGAAAGCGCATATTCGCTGCTGAAAAAATTAAGTTTTTAGCAGATGTCTGTGACAACTGCTAAAAACGGTAGTCTGACCCTGGCGTATCTATCTATCTATCTATCTATCTATCTATCTATCTATCTATCTATCTATCAAACAGAAAAAAAGCGCAGGACTCATCAGACCTAGGAACACCGTGACGTAGTTGATGAGCAAGCAGACATTGGCCAATGTGTGTGCTAAGAACCCCAGAAAATAAAAAATTAAGAATAATGAGGTTTTTGAAAAAAACGTAAGTTTTTAAAATGTTTTCCTCATTTATTGCTTGGTAGCACGTGTACAATATTGGTAGTTGCTGTGTGCTGCAGAGAGATTTTTTCTTGGTATCTATCTATCTATCTATCTATCTATCTATCTATCTATCTATCTATCTCTTTAGATAACATTGTTGGAGACAAATAGATAACCTTGTTTGAGACAATTGTGAAAAATAGCTTTCAATTGACAGACTTCTTAGGGTATGTAAAACACAATATTAAAAACGTATGACATACGCATGTCATATGCATGACATACAGATGCTAGATGAGGAAAAACGCACAATAGCATACTATATGCATGTCATACGGTTGTCATATGGATGTCAAAATGCATGGCACTCACCTGATGCTCGGCAACTTACCTCGCCAAGGATCTCGGTGAGCAAACCTTTAGAACCAACTTTCGGTCAGTGCAGGGGGTGTGGTTACAGCCACAGATCTTCATACACAGAATAATCATTTTCCCCCTGACAGGTTCCCTTAAGTTTCCCATGATTTTAAAGTGAACCAAATATTTGCTTTAAGAAGATGTGATGATATGGGAGTATAACATTCTCTAGGCATTGAAAGGGTCTTACAGACTCAGTGTGATGCTGAATAGGACTCATGATGGTGTCCCTGAGCCATTAAGGTGATTAATAAAACGCTAAGCCAAACAGGTTACCATAGTTTAAATCTGTGAAGAAAAGTAACAATTCAGATTACAACCTCTTCACCACAAGACAGCATAATTGCTAGAGGCTATTTAGGAACGTAAGATCTCATACTCAGTAGGTTAAATAAAAAAGCTGTGTGTTAATTTTGCTTCAAAACAACTGCTATCATCACCACAGCATCAATAGAGATAATTACATTTTATGGAATCCAAATTCTACAAGTTTGTTGAAGTTTGAAAAACAATCATTTGAATTTGCTTCAAACTGATTTACAATGAATAGCAACACTGAAAACTTAGTAAGCGTTCTTTTCAGAGCAGTTGTAACAGTAACAGTGTCAGAAGCAACATCATTCTATTATGTCCTCTGCCCAAACAATGATATCAAAATACTAATTACTCTTTCTATTCCCCCATAAAAATTAAAAAGTTGTATTTATAAGCATGCCCCAAGGGCAGAGGGAGCCACCCCACCAGAATCACAGCAGCCCACACAGAACATGGTAGGACATGCTCACACAGAACAGTAGGTGTAAGTCGGATCTCCACGGCAGACTAATTCAAAATTCAAAATCTTGCAGCAGGAGGCTGACATGGAGAGGACGTTGCATTGGATGGAGGCCAAGGCACTGATGGTGCAGGCAGCAGCAACTGACAAAATACTAACTTGCACCTTTTATTTAGAAACAGCCACAGTAGACCTGAATACAACACCTTGATACTAATACATCCTACTCCAGTTAATTAATGTAAGATTTTCACACAGAAAGAAGTAAGGATTAAGGAGATAGTGTGTCCTCTTCCACTAAGATCAACTGGGAACAGGGTCAGGACCCCTTGCCACCATAGGAAACCAATATTTCTGTTTCCCAAAACTGACATTTCCTATCCAGGGTACATTACCGCACAAACCCATATTTTGGAGTACAACACAAGGATACCAGCACACCAACCAGGGTGTTTTCAATAGCAGTCACACTGTGATCAAGGCTACGCGTTGGCCGAAACGTCAAACATCTGCTAAGTCACTTTTCTAACTACTAATTGTATCTCAATAAACTTTTTTAACTTTGAAACAAAGAAAAACCCATATGTGCGCTGTGATTAGGGCATTCCCTAATTCTTCTATCCTCTTATCCAGTGGTGGAAATGATGGGGTGTGCTGGGGCAGGAAGTGGTGGGGAATGCCTCTGGAGTAGTAGCCCCTGCCACCCTCCGAGACCATCCAGCAGTGGAGAAAGAGGGAAATGGTGACCTTCATCCTTGACAGCATTCTAAGAGCTTCTCCAGTCTTTTGACGCATCTTAAAGAGTGAACTGCCCTAAAATTGCCTGTTGTTGGGTCGCTAACGCATTCATTAGTTGGCATGTTGTTCTGAGAAGGACTTTTTTCAGTTGATTTTGAGTTCTTTGAAGAGAAAAGCCTTTTCTTTGTTAATTTTTTCATTTTATTTTTCTTTTTCGCAAGTTTAGCGCCAGTTGCACTTCCCTGTGCTGGATTAGCGGGACTGCAGTCTTCGGCTACACTTCACAGCCTTTAATTGACTGTGCCCATAATGGACTTTGCCTCATTGTTTTTCTGCAAATAAGTCCTTTCATACTGCCCCACAGATACAGTTCAACAAGCCACAGGCCTCTGGCCTGACGATCAGAGGTATGGAAATGCAAGACACTGCACAATCTCCTGAAGAACAGGGCTGGCCAAGTGCAGTCCTCAAGGGCGACAAACAGTGCATGTTTTCAGGATTTACTTAGCATTGGACAAGGTGCTGGAATAATTACCTTTACAGGTGATGATAATAGCACCTGTGCTGTGCAATGCTAAGGAAATCCTGAACCTTGCACTGTTTTCACACCTTGAGGACTGTAGTTGGCCTACCTTTGCCCTAGAAATCTCTGTGGAGGTAGCCAGGGGACAAGATGAATCCTCAAGCCTTTTCACCACAACTGCAGCTCTCCCTGGACCCTGTTAGGCCCTATATCCACAGTGCATTTTGTGAGGCAGATTTTGAGAATCTGCTCCAAAAACTGCATGTCTATTCTGAGGCCAGCAAAGTCTATGACAGGTCAGAAGTGTTGTGCCCACATTGCTTTTTTCACTTGCACACGTGGTTCAGATTATTTCTTTTTTCTGCCTCAAAATCTACACCAAGTCTGTAAAGAAGAGCAAAAACACGTTGGCACAGTACTTCTGAACTCTCATAGGCTTTGTGGGCTTCAGGGTAGACATTCAGATTTTGATGAATATTCACAAAATTTGCTTAAAAAAAGCATCAAACAACATACAGTGGGCACGTTCCAGTGTGAAAAAGTTCAGACAAACAAGCATTCTTCTGAAAACGACCACTTGGTGAGATTGTTTCAAAACACTTTTAGCTAGAATAATGAGAGGCATAGATATATGTGTCTTCACATGAGTCATTAATGTTGAATCACCTGATAAGATCATAAGTGTATATCTGTTGTGATTACATAATGCTCTAGCACAGGGGTCTCAAACTCGCGGCCCGAGGGCCGCATGCGGCCCCTGGGGCTTCACTATGCGGCCCGCGGCACCTTGGACAACATAATGATGCATTGCCCCAGTGCAGGGGGCTGCTGTAGTCCCCGCTGTGTGATAACTTCTGTCCGCAGCACTAACAAGCTCTGCCACTCAGCAAGATAAATGCAAGCTGCCAGCCAATGAGAGGCCCGCAGCTAACGGCAGAATATGGCGTCACCTGCAGGCCTCTGGCTGGCAGATTGCATTGATCTTGATGAGCAACAGAGCTTGTCTGAGTGGCGGCTGGTGGAAGTCATAGCACAGCGGAGGCCGGAAGTCAGTACAGCGGGGACCGCGGCGGCCCCCTGCACTGGAGCGATGCATCATTAAAGTGAGAAAAGTGTGAGTGTGTGTGAGAAGTTGTGTGTGTGAGGGTGAGTGTGTGAGTGAGGATGTGTGTATAAGAAAGTGTGTGCGAATTTCAGTGAGTGTATGAGTGTGAGTGTAAGAGTGTGTATGAGGATGTGTGAGAGTGTGTGTGTGTGTGGGGGGGGGGGGGTTTGTGAGTAGGTTTGTGTGTGAGTATGATAGAGTGTGTATTTGAGTGTGTAAAAAGAAGGTAAATCAGGACGGGGGCATCACTATAAAAGTAGATCAGGATGGGGGACATCACTATAAAAGTAGATCAGGATGGGGGACATCACTATAAAAGGGGATCAGGATGGGGGACATCATCACTAAAGGGGATCAAGATGGGGGACATCACTACTAAAGGGGAATGGGGTGGGGGCTTTCACTAGAAAAGGAGATCAGGAAGGGGGACATCACTAGAAAAGGGGATCAGGATGGGGGACATCACTACAAAAGGAGATCAGTATAGGGACATCACTACAAAAGGGGACCATGATCGATGGGGGACATCACTAGAAAAGGGGATCAGGATGGGGGACATTACTAGAAAAAGGGATCAGGATAGGGATCATCACTACAAAAGGGGACCATGATGGATCAGGGACATCATTAGAAAAAGGAATCAGGATGGTGGACATCACTAGAAACAGGGATCAGGATAGGGATCATCACTAGAAAAAGGGATCAGGATGGGTACATCACTAGAAAAGGGGATCAGAATGGGGGATATCAGTAGAAAAAGACATTACTACAGGATGGGGACATTACTACAAGAAAGGGATCAGAATTTGTACTTTACTACATTGAGCAAAAAATTCTGGTATTACTAAAAATATCACTTCATCCTACAAGGGATGCGGCCCCCCGCTGTAAATGTTTTTCTATGTGCGGCCCACCAACCCAGCCGAGTTTGAGACCCCTGCTCTAGCATTTCATTGTGGTATCCTTTTGCAGATCAATTGAGCTTGGTTTCCACTATACCCGTGCACCAATTTTACAGATCTATGTGCCTTTTTAGCAATCACCTACAGTGTTGGCCAAAGTATTGAGTCCCCTGCAATTCTGTCAGATAATACTCAGTTTCTTCCTGAAAATGAGTGCAATCACAAATTCTTTGGTATTATTATCTTCATTTAATTTGTCTTCAATGGAAAAAACACAAACAGAATTGTCCTAAAGCCAAATTGGATATAATTCCACACCAAACATAAAAAAGGGGGTGGACAAAAATATTGGCACTGTTAGAAAAATCATGTGATGCTTCTCTAATTTGTGTAATTAACAACACCTGTAACTTTCCTGTGGCACCTAACAGGTGTTGGCAAGAACTAAATCACACTTGCAGCCAGTTGACATGGATTAAAGTTGACTCAACCTCTGTCCTCTGTCCTTGTGTGTACCACATTGAGCATGGAGAAAAGAAAGAAGACCAAAGAATTGTCTGAGGACTTGAGAAACCAAATTGTGAGGAAGCATGAGCAATCTCAAGGCTACAAGTCTATCTCTAAAGACCTGAATGTTCCTGTGTCTACCATGCACAGTGTCATCAAGAAGTTTAAAGTCCATGGCACTGTGGCAAACCTCCCTAGATGTGGACGGAAAAGAAAAATTGACGAGAGATTTCAACCCAAGATTGTGCGGATGGTGGATAAAGAACCTCGACTAACATCCAAACAAGTTCAAGCTGCCCTGCAGTCTGAGGGTACAACAGTGTCAACCTGTACTATCTGTCGGCGTCTGAATGAAAAGGGACTGTATAGTAGGAGACCCAGGAAGACCCCACTTCTTACCCTGAGACATAAAAAAGCCAGGCTGGAGTTTGCCAAAACTTATCTGAGAAAGCCTAAAATGTTTTGGAAGAATGTTCTCTGGTCAGATGAGACAAAAGTAGAGCTTTTTGGGCAAAGACGTCAACATAGAGTTTACAGGAGAAAAAAAGAGGCATTCAAAGAAAAGAACACGGTCCCTACAGTCAAACATGGCGGAGGTTCCCTGATGTTTTGGGGTTGCTTTGCTGACTCTGGCACTGGACTGCTTGACCGTGTGCATGGCATTATGAAGTCTGAAGACTACCAACAAATTTTGCAGCATAATGTAGGGCCCAGTGTGAGAAAGCTGGGTCTCCCTCAGAGGTCATGGGTCTTCCAGCAGGACAATGACCCAAAACACACTTCAAAAAGCACTAGAAAATGGTTTGAGAGAAAGCACTGGAGACTTCTAAGGTGGCCAGCAATGAGTCCATACTTTTGGTCAACATTGTATTTAATGATAAGTTTTAGGTCTATTTTACTTTAGTCACTATACCCGCTATGTATCAAAAACGAGTCCTGGCCAAAAGTGAGCATGGACACTGATCAGTGATCAAGGGCTGCAGGATACAAGCACCGAAGTGAAGTAAAAAAAAAAAAGTGCAAAAAAATGATCGATCAAGTATTGATGGGCCATTTGGGTGCATGCACCTAAATAATATGGGAATGGTTGGTGATATCAACTTCCTGTTTGTGGCACATTAGTATATGGAAGGGGGGAAAATTTTTCAGATGGGTGGTGACCATGGCGGCCATTTAGAAATAGGCCATTTTGGATCCAACTCCATTTTTTTCAATGGGAAGAGGGTTATGTGACATATAAATCATATTGTAAGAAAAACAATGGCGTGCTTGGTTTTTACGTAATTTTATTCTTTCATGAGTTATTTACAAGTTTATGATCACTTATAAAGTGTGTTCAAAGTTTTGGATTGTCAATGCAACCCTCTTCTCCCACTCTTGACATACTGATAGGAACACCACAGAAGAAATGCTAGCACAGGCTTCCAGTATCCATTGTTTTAGATGCTGCACATCTTGTATCTTGACAGCATAGACAATTGCCTTCAGATGAGTGATGAGGCAAAGTTTTTGTGAATGGTGAAGTTAATAAACAAAACCACTACTATTGGTCTGACACTAACCCTCAGTGGATAGATCCCTTCAAGACTGTTGGAACACAAAAACTGATGGTATGGTGTGGTATTTGAGGTACAAAGACAGTGGGGCCATTCTTCATCAATGGAAACCTCAATGCCACTGGATATCTGAAATTGCTACATGATTCCCATGTTCATGTCATTCCATCAGCTATTGACACTGTGGGTTGGTGGATAGCAGGAAACAATCAGCCACTTAGATCACTCAGGAAAAACGGCCCCTGCACCCTCGTGCAAGAAGAGCAACCGAGTCATATCAAGCATTTGGGGTCCCCTGCTCCTGGGCTCTTACAATAACATACCATAGGGTGGGAACCTATTTTCAAACATGGCAAATGGGGTACATCAAAGGTCGTGAAGATAAAATAGTAAAAACAATTATTATATTCACTACAATGTGAAAATGAGTTGCAGTATATGTGCTTAATCTTTTTCAACTTCTTTTAAAGGGAATCTTTGAGCAGATTTTGCTGCTCCATCTGACAACAGCATAATGTGGGCAAAGAAATGCTGAATCCAATGGTGTATCACATAGATTAATGACAGCAGTCATGTTGACACAGTCAAAGCAGTTAATTTTAGGAATACAGGAGAGCTGGGAGAGCTGCATCTGCCCACACAAGGCTCTATATCAGGGGTGAGCAACTCCAGACCTCGAGGGCCGCACACAGTCCAGGTTTTCTGTATATCCTTAGCATTTGACAGTTGGTAATTTAATCTCCCGCACAGGTCATGATTCCAACTGTCAAATGCTAAGGATATCCAGAAAACCTGGACTGTGTGAGGCCCTCGAGGCCTGGAGCTGCCACCCTGATCTATATAAAGATTGAGGATTGACAGTGAGGGGTCAATTACAGGTGGTGGCGTGTTGGACTGCTGTGGACTCAAAACATAGTCCAGTAATAGTAACAACTAGGTGATAAATCCATTAGTTTATGTAAACGATAGCACAGAGTCTGATAAGACAGACAGGGTTGATTCTTTATGTTTTAACCCTTACAGCATGCTATCCTCTGCATACATTGCAAAAATTCCCTTTAACATCTTCAAGTTTCAAAAGCAATAAAGCAACAAAAAAAAAGACCTTACTATTCTTCAGTTTATATACACAATTAAAAAACAATGCTGACAACAAATCCTAAGAAAAAGCAATTAAAAGATGTCAAAGAGGATGTTTGGAGAATAAAGACCACTGTTGTTTTTCTGAAGTGTTTCCTCGTTCAATAAGTCAATTGGGAATGCCGGTGTCTAAAAACCATTGTTTGCACAAACCATTGAAACACTATTTTTAAAACACCAGTGCAGTGTTTTTTTTTAGTGCATCACAGTAGTCATTTAATTCGAAGTACACTGAGCCCTGTCTGATACTCACCTTCTGCCATCCTTAGCTCGGTCAGTCTCCGGTGAAAAGCGACTTGCCATCAGCTTCACTGTTTCATGGAGTACGGCGGAGGTCACAGCTCAGTTTATCTCTATGGGAGCCTTGTTTTTTGTTTTAATAGATTTCAAATAAATGAAAAACTGGTCTCACTATTTTTTTGGTGCTCGCTGTATTTATTCAGAACTGGGTTACATCGGTGCGGGAAGGGGGTGACGAAGCACGAAACGGCAAGCCGTAGTCCGGTTCTGGCACCCCCGCACTGATGTAACCCAGTTCTGAATAAATACAGCGAGCACCAATAAACCGGTGAGTGCAGTTTCTCTTTTTTTATTCGATATACTGTACAAAGACTTGTGGCTTTTTTGAGACGCACCACGGTTAAACAGGCTGCCCAGGGAGACATCAGGTGATTGTAACACATCGCCATGGATGGTTGTGTGGTGCATGGCTTTCTTTGTTCACATTTACACTAAGTTTTAATAGATTTGTTACCTGATTTTGTAATAGAAATGTGTAAATTTTCATTACTATTATATAATATTGCACTTAAACTGATGTATGAAATGCTATCTGTCTTGCCAAAAATAATTTCTATTTTTATTAAAGATTCTTTAAAAACGTTTAAAATAATTAAAGCAAATTAAACTGACTAAAAGCCATATCAACTATTATTTATTTGGTCTCCAGTGTTCTTTAAAGCGAAGAAAGCGAGTAACTGCTGACTAACATTAAAACTTTATCATAGACGCACAAATGTTTAAAGGTTGCTGAATTAACAAGGACAGAATATGGATTAAGTGATGGAATGCAAGAGGTGTAATCAGCGTAATGGTTCAGCTGAGCAGAAGGAAAGCGAAGTCCAGTCATTAAGAATAGTATATGGGCCAAGTAATATTACTGTTTTAATATGACTTAAAACTGCACACTAGTTGATCTTAAATTAAATTAGGTTGACTTGCTAGTCCTACTAATGTCATGTTTAAAACCCCAGGGGTTAAAAGTTGGCCTGTTATGAACTATTTTGTTTTGGACACTACTTTCACTTTGAATATTTAATACAAATCAATTCATTTTCTCTCTTTTTTGTACTATTCATAACTCATTGCTCAGCTATATGTATATTGATTATGTCACAGGAAAGAGAGAGATACTTAGCAGAGGTAGGAAATGCTGACAAAGGTGAGAAGAGTATTGATTTGGCAAGAGGAACAAGTAAAATAGAAAAATAGATTTGAAAGTAGATACATGGCAGAGTTGCTTTTTTTGTGGAACTATAGTTTAATTACAAACTTGTGGTAGACATATTATTATGGATCCTAAAGACATAACATAAAATTTCCTTTAGCAACATTATCATTTGTCAGCACAAAATATTATAAAGGAAATTGAGTCTGTTAGCAAATTATGCACCGTAACAATAAAACTACTTGCCAAATATTGTGTAGATCCTTCATGTATAGGCAAAATAGATTTCACCCTTAAAATCATGGACTATAACATTTGAGCTATGATTCTAATCAGGTTCTTGTTATTAATTGGTTTTAATCTTAGGCTGACCTATGATGTATTCACAATATTTGGATGTGGTAGATTTGTTTATAATGGAATACAAAGATGAATAAATTATAATTTCCTTTTGGATCATTGGATGTCCTATGTTCTATTGATGGAAGATTGTAAAGCACTCCTATAGAGCATGAACATAAAGACATTGGCATTAATTGTATTAATAATTATGGACACTTATCTGCATGGTCTGCAACAGGTTGAAAAATTGTATGTACAACTTTACTTCATTATCTGTGATATACCGTATTTTTCGCATTACAAGACGCAGTTTTGTTCCCCAAAATTTTGGGGAAAAGTGGGGGGTGCGTCTTATAATTTGAAACAATACTTGTGTGGTAAGGGTGGGCTGTGGAGTGGTGTCAGGGGGCTCTCAGGAGGCTGTAGGAGGCTGCAGCAGTGGCCCCATAGTCATGTGGGGCCGCTCATTATCTCCTGTAATATGCACTGTTTCCCGCTGTCAATCACCAGCGGGAGCAGCCCATACTACAGGAGCGGGACCGCAGCCCAGCGGCTGCAGTCCCGTGTGGATAGTAAGTGCTTTCCACGCAATGAAAGCATGGAAGCCACTGACTATCCCTAGGAGCATGATCTTACTCAACCCTCTCCTTGCTCCCTGCCGTCTGCACCATCCCCGCTGTTTTTGCCGGCATCCTGGTCCTGTGAGTGTCGCTGCAGAATGATGTCATCACCTGTGCGCTGCTCACAGTACCCGGACGCCACCACAGCACAGAGAGCGATGATAGCGTGGACGGCGAGGGAGCGAGGAGAGGGGTGAGTATGATATTGTTTATTATTTTAAATGTGCGGCAGCCTTATGTGGAGTGTGCCAGCTTATGGGGAGTGTGCCAGCCTTATGGGGAGTGTGCCAGCCTTATGGGGACTGTGTGCCAGCCTTATGGGGACTGAGTGCCAGCCTTATGGGGACTGTGTGCCAGCATTATATGGGGACTGTGTGCCAGCATTATATGGGGACAGTGTGCCAACATGGGGGACTGTGCCAGGATGGGGGGGACAGTGTGCCAAAATGAAGGTTATGTGGGGGATATATATACCAGGTTGAAGGACATATATATAAGATGGACACTGGCATTATAAGGTCAACCCCATTTAACATTAAAAATGATTTTTCCCCCTTTTCCTTCATCAAATGTGGGGGTGCGTCTTTTAATCCGGTGAGTCTTATAAAGCAAAAAATGCGGTACTCTTATATATATGTACTAAAGATATATTTTTGTTATATAAATGGAATTGTATCAATGCCATCCACTGCTTTCCCCCTAACCTGTGTGGCAGATGCTTATCACAGTGGCCGACTGTACTGAGTCAGCAACAGATTTCTATATCTTGCACTTCTTGCAGGAGATCATAGACATCTGCTGCCGTCTCTGTACAGTCGGCCACTGTGATCAGCAGCTGCCACTCAGGTTAGGAGGGAATGCAGTGGGGGACAGCACACAGGGAGGCCCCTGTCAGGGGCAAATATACAGCTCCCAGGGGGCCACAGCTATTGGAGGAAGCCATTGGGCCCCCAGGCAGTCGAGGGCCTCAGCACTTGCCCAAATGCACCGGGTTCGGACGCCAGCCCTGTTGATACATGTCTTGTGTTGCTAGTGATCCACGGTTCTATGGATGTATGCCACAATTCTGTAAGTGACATTTCCCTGTGATTGCATATAAATTTTAAGCAATTTTGCACTATGTACTTCAACTTTCGGGGATCTTTGAACCAAGTTTGCAAACTTCATTTATCCCAGTGATAGACTTGTAAAACATCTGCTTGGGTATACATGTAGAAAAGGTCACAGGTATACATGTTAAATGAATATTATGATTGTACAGTATGATGATCTGCCATTGTCCTAATCATTGTTTACAACACAGTATATAAAACTTGCAAATTTGCTGCTTTATGTAATCTATACTCCAGAGAATATTTTACATCTAATTGAGGTCAGAAAAGATGCCACAAAATTCCAAAAATTCAAAATTTTTATTTAATCAAATAAGATGGACAGACACAAATTGTCACGGTGTAGGGAATAATGATAAGGGAATTGCAGTTATGGGCAGGGTGACCAGGGAAGACTAGTCTGACCCTAGTCTAGGAACCCTGAATGGCCCTGATCCCGAAGGTATCTCTGATGGTGAGAAGGTTCGGGCCTCCAGCCTCTCCCTAAGACTCCTCCACCAGCTCTTTGCTATTCCCCCCCACCTCCATCCACAGAACTGGGATACAGCAACTCCAAAGGGAAGGACATTAGCCACACAAACACACAGGTCAGCACAGCATGGCTTCTAGGCATATAGTGAGACTCTATCAGCAGCACCACCTGGTGGAAGGAGAGGCTACTTAAAGGCTAGGGGGAGGGCAGTTCAGGTGAGTCACACATTAACCCCTCAACCAGCAGTTGAACCTAATATTGAATGCAGTTCTGGAGTACAACACATGAGGCAAAGACTCTCACAACCATCAACCATGCAGCTCTTAAAGACAAACACATACACAGCAGCATCCAGCAATGTCAGCGCCAACTAAGTGCGTGACAGTACCCCCACTTTTAAGAGAGACCTCCGGACTCAACTATGGCACATCCGAAATAAATCCACATCCCCTGAGCGACGAGATATGAAGGACATTACGGATTGCTAAACCTGGGGGTAGGTCAAGGCAGTACAGCACAGGATTACAAATGGCCGATATCCAAAACGGTCCTATAACCCCAGAACCAAATTTTCCACAGAAAAAACATGCTCCGCCCACTTGGTGAACAGTAGTCACAGGAGGTTTAACACGAAAACCTATTGCCCCAACTGCATGGGTT
>JARQOC010000005.1:312682617-312726163 GCA_033576535.1 Allobates femoralis
ACCTATCTGTAAGAGAGACCTTGGGTTCTGGCATGTCCTGAGCCCGAACCAATGCCAGGTAACCCGCGACTTGCTGCAGCTGTTGCACTACCTGGGTCCGCGGACCAGTTACTTCTTCAGAGATGGTCTGCATCAGACGAGAAAATGCATCAGCTGAGGCAGTCTGAGACATAGTGTCTCAAGGAAAAAGGTATGGGCTGCTGATAATGTCACGGTGTAGGGAATAATGATAAGGGAATGGCAGTTACGGGCAGGGTGACCAGGGAAGACTAATCTGACCCTCGTCTAGGAACCCTGAATGACCCTGATCCCGAAGGTATCTCTGATGGTGAGAAGGTTTCAAATATAGAATTGTTATAAAAACATTCTACAAGGTTAGTAAGGACATAATGCCTATCAATAGGGTTTTATAAGAATTATCATTTGTGAGTTCAATAACAAAATAACTCATGAATGATTGACCACCAAAACCTCTTATTGGACAGTAATCCACTGACCTGACATGCCACTGTCAGGCCAGATGGAGCACCCAGAAAGGTCAGGGAGCCTAACATCACAGGCAACTTGTAATCACAAATAAAGACACTAATATTATTTAAGAATGAATAGAGTGGTCTAGTTAAACAGCAAGCTTTGAAATCGTTACACTCCTATAGCAATAGAATTAGTATTCCAACATATACAAAAGTATAATAATATTTCTTGTGAGCCTTAATGCTGACTTAATATGGAGAAAGACAACCAGCTTCTGTGTAACAGCACAATACTATGGCACACTCAAAAAGAACCTATGTATAGGAAACAACAAGACCCAGATATACAGACCTTGCAGTTTATGCTGCTGAATCGGGAGATCAGGGGCGCGCACAAGCTCCTACATGTCTTTTCCTGAAGACGTGACTGTGAAACACCAGCCTCACTGTCTCCACCAACAGGATTTAAAGTTTGATGAGGCTCTACATTTTTCCCAGACTTTTGATCATCTGACCATGGATCCAATTCACAAAGATTTTGTGCATCAGTGCAGATCATTTCTTCCTCCTCACTCTGAGTCAGTGAAGCTTTGGAGCTGACCTCTGATTCCCAGGCTATGGTATGTGTGAACAGCTTTACAGACTTTACCATCTGTGTTGACCCAAAGTCAGTAGGGTAGCTGGAGACTTGTGACACCTGTGAGGACTGCACTGTGTGTCATGTGGAAGTTGAGGTGAAGGAGAGGCCACTAGATGGAGCACTTCCCATTCATTGTTCACCTCCTATTTCTGGGCTTCATCTACAAGTCGAACCAATGTGCTGCTGCCTAAGAAAGGGATCATACCAGATTGTCCAGTAAAAGAAGTTGACAGTTTTCTATGCCTAGAAGGTGATGTTTGTTGAGCAGAGCTTTCAGTTACTTCTCCACCTACACCACGACACCAGTCATTTTTTACTTACCATATCTATTCCCCTTTCCCCATGACAATAGCTTTTACCATGTATATTTGATGGTAACAGATTTGCAAATCAGTTAGTATAGGCCTACATAATCTGGGGATGTGAATGCAGCCAACCAGATTGGCAAAGAAATGGTACTAGACCAAAAATGTGGTTGATGCCTGGATCTGACACTAAAAGGGTTTTGGCACAGATTTCACAAGCAGTACTCTACTTCAGGGGGGTTTTCAAAACCACTTATACTAAGCCCTATGAAAAGTTTAGTGCCTGGAAGATGTTGGCACTAGGCAGAAATGGCACAAAATGCCTTTCAGCGTAGGGTTGGTGAAGATGATCAGACACAGACCAGTGTACCACATCTAGCTTGCCACACATTGCTACTAAGCCCTATGAAAAGTTTGGTACCTGGAGGATGTTCGCACTGGGCAGAAGTGGGACAAAATGCCTGTCAAAACAGGGTTGGTGGAGATGACCAGACACAGAATTTTGTACCACAGCTGAATTCCCACACAAAAGCCCTAAAAATGTTTGGTGACAGGATTTTGTTGGCACTGGGCAGAAGTGGCACAAATTGCCTGTCAGCACAGGGTTGGAGCAAATGACCAGAAACAGACCAGTGGACCAGAGTTGGCTTGCTATTCACAGCTATTAAGCCCTAAAAAAAGTTTGGTGCCTGGAGGATGTTGGCACTTGGCAAAAATGGCACAATATGCATGTCAGCACAGGGTTGGCGCAGATGACCAGGCACAGACCGCTGAACCACAGCTACCTTGCCAAAAACACTGGTACTAAGTCCTAAAAAGGGTTGTTTTAGGAAGGAGTTACTAAACGTTCTCTATCTCTTTATCTATAAACAAATAGAATTGCCAACTACCTAAATAGAGCACAAAGGATCTGCAGCTTAGGAACTGCAGCAGCAAGTCTGTAACTGAACTCTAAGTCTGGGAAAATGGCGATAAGGGCAAATGGCTAGTTCTTTTATGGCAAGGACGAGTGACATACCCAGCCAATGACACAAACCCTTGTGCAAAAAGTGCTATTTGCTTTATGGATGCCAGACCAGACCACCGACAGAAATTGCGGGGAAAAAAATGGGACCTGCGCTTATTTCTGGTAAGTTATCTGACATGAGACCCAGACACTCCTCCCGCCTTCCCTCCTGCCTGATATGCTAGACACTGAAAGTCTGAAAACATAGACCAGAAACATTAGAGCATTCGCCAAATTTTCTGACTTTTAAGCAAAACGTTTGAATCTGAGCTATTGACTCAAACTGGCCGGGTTCTTGTCGAATTTGATATTGGCAAACATGTTCAAGCAAAATTCGCTCATTACTATTGGCAACACAAGCAAAAAAAAGAATTATCATCATTTACTCCAGAATTCGGAATTAAATCTATTGCAAATCTTTGCAGGTTAGATATGCGTTTTTGTGCAAAGACAACCAGAAGTGCCTAGAATTTTAGCTAACTCACTCCAGAGGGCTTTTTTGAGACTATAGAATTTAAGTATTATCTACAAATTTCCTGAATATAAATCTTTAACTTTCAACTTCTATGTTGAAATGTATGCATTCGTGGAACTAGCTATACAATTCTTCCTCTTAAGGTACCTTTACACACGGCAACTTTTCAAGGAATTTTACTGGCAACTTACTGATTGCAGTGAAATCATGGAGACATTGTTCCATTTGTACACAGCAACAAGATAGAACAATGTGTCCATGATTTCACTGCAACCAGTAAGTTGCCAGTGAAATTCCTAGAAAAGTTGCCCCGTGTAAAGGTACCCTTAGGGCTCGATCTCAACACCATATATCTAATACTAATATATAAAGCTGAATGTGTGTGTGTATGTATGTGTGTATGTATGTTTGTATGTGTGTATCCGGGATTGGCATCTACACCGTCGCAACTACAGCCACAAAATTTTGCAGAGTCACACATCTGGACCCCGAGAGCGTCATAGGCTATGTTGTAAAGCGAAATTTTAACCCTGCGCATTCCAGTTCACCAAACAATTTTGCCCCTATCTACATAATGGGGAAAAAGTGACAGTTACCAGTTGACAGTTGTGAATGAGAGGGGCATAATGACAGTGCCAAAGACTAACAGCGCATACCAGCATATAGTCACTAAGGTGGGGCCCCAACATGAGATATTCACCACGCACGGGGACATGTATACACACCACACGCACACAAAGAGTAACAGCAAGTGTATAGTTGCTAAGGTGCAGCCCCAACATTGGATACTCACCACGCACCCGAACAAACACACACACACCATAAAGAGACACACACAACACAGAGACACACCCCCACACACCCACGGGGACACACACACACACCCTATAGCGACACATGCACTCACCCCACAGGGACACACACACACAACAAAGAGACACACACAACACAGACACACACACCACACAGACCCCCCCCCCACAGGGACACACACACATAGCCACCCTATAAGGACACATGCACTCACCCCACAGGGACACACACACACCACAAAGAGACAAACACACACCACACAGACCCCCCCCACAGGGACACACACACACACATACACACCCTATAGGGACACATGCACTCACCCTACAGGGACACATGCACACACACCACAAGGAGACACACACAACACAGAGACACACACACCCTACACAGACACCCCCCCCCACAGGGACACACACACATACACACCCTATAGGGACACATGCACTCACCCCACAGGGACACACACACACACACCACAAAAAGACACACACAACACAGATACACACACACACACCACACAGACCCCCCCCACAGGGACACACACACATACACACCCTATAGGGACAGATGCACTCACTCCACAGGGACACACACATACACACACCCCAGGGACACACACACCACACAGACAGACACAGATGTGCACAAATCACCTCACACAACTCGCCTCATACGTGTGCTATCTTTAATTTCCAAACATAGACATCTGATTAAAAACAGCCAATGTGCAACACATGTGCCATATAGGGAATTAAGGCAGATGTCAGTCACATGAGCTGTCTATTATGTGTATGTGTGAGGTAACATATACTGCCCGGCCAGGGGGAGGGTTTACTGTTGGCTGGAGATTTATTAGGCTGCCTACAGCAATCAATCACAGCTCAGCTTCTATTTTCTTACAGGTCATTAATATGACATATTCAAATTCTATTTTGTTATAGCTAACATCAGTTATTAATTAACCCGGGCGTAGCCGGGTACTACAGCTAGTATAAGATATATAGGATAAGTGCTATCTGGATTTTTATCGGGTAATGCTAGGACCAATGCTAATCTGTGTATTTTTTCACTCCTACTCATGTGGCTTGAGAAAAAAACTGCAACATGCTGCAATTTGCTGCGCGAATGTGATGCTGCTCACCCACTAAAGTCTTCCCTCCAGAATGCTCCAATTCTCGCATCAGAGAGAAATGATCACATTAAGTGGATCAAACTCTGGTCATGCTGTCATTAGCATAATCAGCCCGATACTCTCATAATGACAAAATCTTCAGTCGTGCGACCCTCACCTTAGGGTTTTTATCAAAGGGAATCTGTCAGGTCAAAAATCCATCTGTAACCAATATAATTTTCTTATTCCTCTGGTGAAGCTCTTTCTATTCATGTATTTCTTTTATTTATATGCCCCCATCCTCTGTAAGCTGCAAATAAAAAGATTAATTCCATCTGTCAATCACAGTGAGTGATCACTTACTTCTCCACTGCACACTCCCCAGGCAATGAACATTCATGTAGTGACATCACTGCACTGCTCTGATCTGCAAGTTCAGAAGGAAAGTTAAGTGTAAATCACTCACAAGGGGGACTGTATCATTCTGTCTGTGCATTTCTCCAGTGCAGCAGACCATGCCTTGTCTGCACTCACTACACAGTAGAGAGGAGGGGGAAGATGTGTGCTCTTAGCTTCAGCTCTGACATTTTCATTTTCTCCATCAGTAATAAGCAGTGTCACTGTGTGTGTCTGAGGTATATGTGTAGTGTGTGTTGTTTGAGATATTTCTATGGGATTTTATGAACATTTTATACACACATATTACATTTATGCAGGAAAACAAATGTTCTTGTACACATAGAAATCTCTCACAGACAGTACACATTATAATGATCTTACTACCAGACCTGCAGCTTGACCCACTGCAAGACCTCCCTTCCCCCAGCTTGCACCAAATTTTCAGTGACTGACTTCAAGCACAGGTGGATGGACAGAATAACAGCTTGGATAGGCGTGGATATTTAAATAACATTTACAAAGCTGGACTATTCGGCAGTGAAAATAATGGACCGGACTAGTACAGCCAGCAGTCAGCAGGGTGTGAAAATGCTTATAGCAAGAAAACTAAATTGGGTACAGTAATGAGTTTTAAGATTTAAATAGGTTGCCCAGATGCTATTCAAGGGTACTATTAGTATCATGCTGAAAATTAACCTGACAGAGTCTCTTTTTTGAGGAGTTGTTAGGCAACAAAACAGATGAGATCATTTGAAAGTTTATTTTTTCTGTGAACATTAATCTATCCGTGCAATACTTTCTTTATCATTATCTTAATCACATGTATTAATTTATTTTTACAGCAATACTGCCTTTTTTTAGATATTACTCTCAGACATACTCTAGTTTTGGACACATTTGGCAAATGCTTCACTTAGTTCTGGCTATTTATATATCATCTATTTAAAAGGCGTATGTTTAAATTTATGTTTATTTTTTTTATGCATTCTGTGCAGTAATGGATTTCCATTAAAATGTTTCGCAAATCATGGCTTGGCTTTAGAAATGAAAATATACAAAATGAGTTTAAACCCGAAAGTTCAAGAACCACTTGTAAAGCGGGATTGGCAAAAATAATGCCTACATTAATGTCTTTAGACTAAGATTGATACACATGTGTCTGTCTTTAAAAGCTGAAAAAATATGCTCAAATATTTAAAAGCCTCAAAACTCACGACATAATATTCTGGGTTTTAAAATTTGTTCCTGTAAAATGCTGATGTTAGTATATCTAGTATTATGTGTGATTAATTTCTTTACTGGTATTTATCAAGTAAAATATGAAATAACATAATCTCTAAGTGTTATTTGTAATGTAAACACAACTTTCCTCATGTATTTTCAATCCCTAATAAACAAAGATATCAGCAAAACAACCCATAAAAGGGATCCTGTCACCTCCAAAACGCCTCCTAAGCTACCAAAACATGTCCCTGCAGCATATTATCACTAATCTCACACTCCTTTTGTCTCCTAAAAGCATCCTGTGAAAGTGCATAAAAACGTTTTAATATTTACTCATTAGGGATTATAATTAGCAGGGGCTGTATTCTTTAGCCCTTAGGGCATGTTGTTTTGCAGCCTCCAGAATCTACCCTCTCTCTGTCTGTGTTGCTCTGTTTGTGCAGGCTTTGCCCTCCCCTCTCTGTCATTCACAGAATGCAAATTATTAGTCCTGCCTTCAGCTCCACATCACAGCAGAAGCTGCACAGAGAAGGCTGGATCATTCAGGCTGCAAAACAACACGCCCTGCTAATTATAATCACTAATGAGTGAGTATTAAAACGTTTTTATGCACTTTTACAGGATGCTTTTAGGAGACAAAAGGAGTGTGAGATTAGTGATAATATGCTGCACGGACATGTTTTGGTAGCTTAGGAGGCGTTTTGGAGGTGACAGGATCCCTTTAATACAGAGAATATATTAGCACTATCTTTGTCACTGGGTCTCCTTATTAAACGTTTAATTGATTGGTCATATCTAATGAAACAGAGACAGAGTGATGCTTGAAAATTTGTGAAACCTTAAGTATCTTCCACATTTCTTTATATACTTGACATAAATCTATATCAGATTTTCAAGCAAGTTCTAAAAATAGATAAAGAAAACCAAATAAACAATAAAACAAAAAAGTAAAAAAATTGATTTTTTTAAGTTAGGAAAATTATCCAAAACTATGTGTGTGAGTAGCAAACATATGAAAACTTTTACCTTCAATATTTAGTGTAATCTAATTTTTTAGTAATGGATGCATCTAAACATTTCTGGTAACTGTAGATTAGTCTTGCACATTAGTTTGGGGAATTTTAGCCTATTCCTCCCTACCAAAAAAAGTTTCAACTCTGTTACATTGGTGGGTTTTCTTTCATGACATTTTAAGTTTAGGTTATTTTGTAATATTTCTAAAAGAGTAATGTCAGAACATGGAAAACATTTACTTTATTCTTCCTTAACCATTTTTCAGTACACCTTGCGTGCTTTTGTTTTCTGTCTTACTGTATGACCCAAGATTTCCTAAGAATGAGTTCATGGATAGGTAGGTATACTGAAATTTTCTTTTCAAATGTTCTGTTAACATTTAGAAATCATCTACTTACATAATCGTTCTGTTCTGTCCATCATCAACTTCCATCCAGTTGTCCCCCTATCATGCACCTGCAGCAGCCATATTTGCACACCTAAGTGATGGATGTGCAAATACAGCACCCGTTGGTGGTGCTGGACCATTGCGCAGTACCACCAGTGGTGCCACTGACACCTGAAAATTACAACACCCAAAACCAACTCAAGGAATCTGCCGCAGCAGCCCGCCGCTAACTGCACACTGCCCCGATAAAAGCCAGCAGTCCTGCCTCTGCTTCTGACACCAGCCTGCACTTCCGGTTTTCCTCACTGGGGGATGAGGCATCACTGCAATAAATCATCTACAGTCATGGCCAAAAGTTTTGAGAATTACACCAAAATGATATTTTCACATGATCTGCTGCCCTCTGGTTTTTATTTGTGTTTGTCTGATGTTTATATCACATACAGAAATATAATTGCAATCATATTATGAGTACCAAAAGGTTATATTGACAGTTAGAATGAGTTAATGCAGCAAGTCAATATTTGCAGTGTTGACCCTTCTTCTTCAGGACCTCTGCAATTCTCCCTGGCATGCTCTCAATCAACTTCTGGACCAAATCCTGACTGATAGCAGTCCATTCTTGCATAATCAATGCTTGCATTTTGCCAGAATTTGTTGGTTTTTGTTTGTCCACCCGTCTCTTGATGATTGAACACAAGTTCTCAATGGGATTAAGATCAGGGGGGTTTCCAGGTCATGGACCCAAAATCTCTATGTTTTGATCCCTGAGCCATTTAGTTATCACCTTTGCTTTATGGCAAGGTGCTCCATCATGCTGGAAAAGGCATTGTTGGGAGCCAAACTGATCTTGGACGGTTGGGAGAAGTTGCTCTTGGAGGACATTCTGGTACCATTCTTTATTCATGGCTGTGTTTTTAGGCAAGACTGTGAGTGAGCCGATTCCCTTGGCTGAGAAGCAACCCCACACATGAATGGTTTCAGGATGCTTTACAGTTGGCATGAGACAAGACTGGTGGTAGCGCTCACCTCTTCTTCTCCGAATAAGCTGTTTTCCAGATGTCCCAAACAATCGAAAAGGGGATTCATCAGAGAAAATGACTTTACCCCAGTCCTCAGCAGTCCACTCCCTGTACCTTTTGCAGAATATCAGTCGGTCCCTGATGTTTTTTCTGGAGAGAAGTGGCTTCTTTGCTGCCCTCCTTGAAACCAGGCCTTGCTCAAAGAGTCTCCGCCTCACAGTGTGGGCAGAAGCACTCACACCAGCCTGCTGCCTGTCCCGAGCAAGCTCGTCACTGCTGGTAGTCTGATCCCGCAGCTGAAACAGTTTTAAGATACGGTCCTGGCGCTTGCTGGTCTTTCTTGGGCGCCCTGGAGCCTTTTTGACAACAATGGATGCTCTCTCCTTGAAGTTCTTGATGATGCAATACATTGTTGACTGAGGTACAATCTTTCTAGCTGCGATACTCTTCCCTGTTAGGAAATTTTTGTGCAGTGCAATGATGGTTGCACGTGTTTCTTTAGAGATAACCATGGTTAACTGAAGAGAAACAATGATACCAAGCACCAGCCTCCTTTTAAAGTGTCCAGTGGTGTCATTCTTACTTAATCATGACTGATTGATCACCAGCCCTGTCCTCATCAACAACCACACCTGTGTTAATGGAACAATCACTAAAACGATGTTAGCTGCTCCTTTTAAGGCAGGACTGCAATGATGTTGAAATGTGTTTTGGGGGTTAAAGTTCATTTTCTAGGCAAATATTGACTTTGCAAGTAATTGCTGTTAAGCTGATCACTCTTTATGACATTCTGGAGTATATGCAAATTGCCATTAGAAAAACTGAAGCAGTAGACTTTGTTAAAATTAATATTTGTATCATTCTCAAAACTTTTGGCCATGACTGTAATTTCCTGGAAGAAGCAAGGGAAAAAAAAGCTGACAATGTCACTTCAAGAAAACAAGTCTGGAGAGGAGATGGTGTCTTCTCAGCCCCAGTCTGCCCAGCTCTTGGTAATCTGTTCCAGAGAATTGGTGCAGCTCGTGCAAAGTCCTGGATACGGGAGTGGAAGGTTCGGATTGTAGATGATGTCAGTCTTGGGTCACTTGCGGAAAGGAGGGCATGTGTAGGGCGATAGATAGCGATTAGGGAGGAGATGTAGAGGGTGCAGAACTGTGGAGAGCTTTGTGGGTCAGAGTGATAATTTTATACTGTATTCTGTAGCGGATGGGCAGCCAGTGCAATGACTGGCACAGGATAAAGGCATCGGTGAAACGCTTGGAGAGGAAAATAATCCTGGCTGCTGCATTCAGGATGGATTGGAGTGTTTAGTAAGAGGGAGACCAATTAGTAGAGGATTGCAGTAATCCAGACGAGAATGAATAAGGACGACAATGAGAGTTTTTGCAGAGTCAACAGTAAGAAAAGGTCAAATTCTAGAACTTTTCCCATAAGCAGTAGTAAAGGGATTAGGGAATGGAAAATGGTTGCCACGACTTCTGGAAGCTGTTGGTGCTCAGGATAAATGGCTGGTTTCTATCGTGGAGTAAATGTGAAAGGAAAATCCGGCACCAAGCTGTAGTTGATCAAAGTTTCTTGGTCTTTATTAAAACATTACGACCATAAGAGCATCAACTAGGGTACGCAGCACCCCCTTCACACCTGACGCGGTTCGGATATAACAATCCTTAGTCTTAGGCTAAGACTAAGGATTGTTTTATCCAAAATGCATCAGACATGGAGGGGGGGCTGCATAACCCAGTTGATGCTCTTATGGTCGTAATATTTTAATAAACGCCTAGAAGTTTTGACCAACTACAGTCTGGGGCCGGATTTCCGTTTCACTTTTCCCAAAAGCCACATGATAAATGGGCTCGGGAAAAGCGTGCTGGGAAAAGAGCTCTGTGTGAATGCAGTTGCTCTTTGTTGCGCAAAACACGCGTAAAAATGCACCACTGAAAAAATATGCGGCAAATATGTCGCGAGTGAACATAGCCTAAGTTTAATAAATGTGCCTGCGGCAGGTACTGTATGTGTGTGTGTGTAAGGCTAGGATCACACTTGCGTTTTGACCGTAGTCTGACGGATTGCGCTTAACACTTAGAACTTTTCCCAGAAGTGCATAGCACTAATGCTATGCGCTGCGGGAGAACACTGCCACTAGTTACCCAATATGTATCTTCCCAACCAGGCACACACAAAGCTGCTGGGAGTGTGCTATAGCAGAGTGCACAGAAAAAGTTGCAGACAAGTTTTCCTGCGCACTGTTGTAAAGCGCACTCCCAGCAGCTTTGTGTGGCTGGTTGGGAAGGTAAATATCGGGTAACAAGGGGCAAAGGTCTCCCGCAGCGTATAGCGTTAACGCTATGCGCTTCTGGGAAAAGTTCTAAGTGTTAAATGTAAGTATGATAAATGTGCCTGCTGATGGTGTGTGTGTGTGCAAATAGTGTCTTTATGTGCATTTAGAGAAGCTATGTGTGTTTATAGGCTGGGCCCTAAGAGGTGATATATTTCATTGATGATGGGGCAGGCTGGACCCTGGCGAGAGTAATCTAATATACAAAGTTGAGCGTACGTGTGTATGTTTTTGTGTGTCTGTGTGGCAAGCCCCACCAGCTCCATGCAGCCACACCCACTCCACATGGCCATGCCTACTCCACATGGCCACGCATGTTCTATATAGCCCCACCCACATAACCATGCCTATGTGTGTGACAAGCCCCACCCGCTCCAGATAACCATGCCCTACTCCACATAGCCACACCTACTCCACATAGCCACGCCCCTCCATTGTGAGGTCACAATAGAATGTAGAATGTTAGAATATAAAACTCCATGTCATGTCACTGCTTGATCATTCTGAGCTTATGACTCATAAGATAAAGAATGTGACTAGATGATTGTCTTTACACTCTAAGAGAACTACTGGATTGATACATATAGTTGATATACAATACACACACATATATACACACTCATCTTATAACTAAGAACAACGCTGGGCTCTGCTAGTATATATATATATATACATATATATATATATATATATATATATATATATATATATATATAGGATTAGGGGGCTGTCTGGGCACTGGAAAGTGATATGTGTGAAGGGTGTGGGGACAGGCTGGGCCCACTGGGTGGTGATATAGCTTAAGGATGAGGGGGTATGCTGGGCAGGGGTGATATTTATGAAGGGTGAAGGGGCTGTCTGGGGAGATGTGATGACTGAAACTGTTGAAGGGTGTAAATTACAAGAAAAGACACATAGGTTGAATTGCATAAATCTTCTTTTGTTGTATGCTATTGTGGAATTTACAATAAACATTACTCATGTAATGTAAGTAGTGAAATCGTGAAATCTTTGCTATTTACTATGCCTATATTTCCATACCATATCAGTGAGTCATGAATTGTGGTATACACATAAAGGAGCCCACTGGGGCCCACAAAAACCTGGAACATGCCCTCATCAGAAGTCATGAAAGAGCTCCAGTACATTTTATGCTCTGTCACCCTTAGGTTGCACAACAATCAGGTTTGTGGAATATTAACAAAATATTTAGTCAGCTTGGCCAGTCACGTGCATAGGCCGATTGGGAAGGGGTCCTTCATAAGACTTTTTGCAATAGGGTAAGCAAAATGTGACCTCAAAAATAACAGGGGGTAGAAGGACCAGTGTTTTTTAAAGAAAACCAGAAAAGGCAACTAATCTAATAGACAGGACTTTAAGAGCACACTAGCATCATATTAATATTTGAGACTTTTATGGCTCAGGCCAAGCAAAATGTGACCTAAAAAATTACAGGGGGCAGAAAGACCAGTGTTTTTTAAAGGACACCACAAAAGTCAACTACTGTATTTGACAGGATTTTAAGAGTAGACTGTTAATCTATTAAATGTTAGTTGAGATTTTATGGCAGGGGGCAAGCAAAGTCTGACCCCAAAAATGACCAGGAACAGAAGGACCAGTGCTTTTTAACAGACACCATAAAAGGCAATTACTGTATTTCACAGCATTTTAAGAACTCACTAGAACCAAATTAAATAATAGTTGATATTTTTATGGCACAGACCAAGCAAAGTCTGACCCCAAAAATGACTGAGAGAAGAAGGAGCAGGGGTTTTCAACTGACACCAGAAATGGCAACTACTGTACTTGACAGGATTTTAAGAGAACACTGGAAATATTTTAAAGGGGTTGTCCGGGCTTTTTCTGTAATTTACATGTGTATCTAGGCTGCAAAATGTTTACAGTTTGTAATTTACCTCCTGTCAATATTTTGCAGGGTTACCTAGATATCACCTATTTGCGGCAGTCAGTGAATGTCCAGGGGACGTGTTTGTGCTGGAACTGCTGGAACTGCATGTAAATGATGAACTGGTCATTTACTCCCAGACTTCAACACACACACCCCCAGTCTACAGCATGGCCTGCCTCCCCCAGACTCCTACAGCCCATCCCAGTCCCAAGCATGACCACCCACTCCCTCTGCACACAGCTCCTCCACTGACCTAGTGTACCGAATCTGAACAAGTCTGAACAACTCCTTTAAATACTAGTTAAGATTTTTATGGCACAGGCCAAGCAAAGTCTGACCCCAAAAATGACAGGGAGAAGAAGGACCTGTGCTTTTAAATGGACACCATAAAAGGCAACTACTGCATTTGACATGATTTTAAAAGAACATTAGAACCCTATTAAATACTAGTTGAGATTTGTATGGCACAGACCAAGCAAAGTTTGAGCCCAAAAATAACTGGGGGAAGAAGGACCAGTGCTTTTTAATTGACACCACAAAAAGACAACTACTCTATTAGATAATACACAATGTGTGCTGGAAATGTAGCTCTAAAAAAGCTCTTCTAATATGGAGATACAGGAACATTACTGTTTAGTCTATCCCTTCTCCACAAACTCCAACTCCCTACACTATTCTTAACTAGTTTAGACTCCATGCAGCTCTAAGAAGAGCTGTTGTATTGTTCTAATATGGAGATACTGGAACACTAGTTTTTAATCTGTCCCTGCTTCACAAACTCGACCTACACTATTCTGATCTAGTGTAGACTCAGTGGAGCTCTTAAATTTTTTTTTTAGATTTAGATGGTAGAAACACTCTCGATAGATAATGCTTGCTCTGTCCCTATGCTCACACTATGCTATTTCTGGATGCAATGTACACATGATAGCGGCGGCAGAACTTATATAGACCCTATGATGCTGGGCGGCAAGCCAATCACATTAATGCCACAACCAAGATGACAATGGCATTACTGTAATTGGCAAGCAAGCCAAGCATGTTCAGTGGCTGAAAGCCAGGTGCCAAACATGCTAGGCTGGACAATCGAATCTCGCGATGTGAGCACACAAATACTCGGTGAGTGCCGAGTAGTTAGAATTAGTGTTAAGCCTCCACCCTAGTGTTCTAGTTCGATTCGATTCGTCAAATGGGAGGTGTGTTCGTTGAATGTTCGTTGAATGTTCGTCGAACACCCTTGAACACACTAAAACACTAGGGTGGTGGTCAATTTCAGTTCCGCAATGTATATACATACATTGTGGAACTGAAATGAAGTAAAATCAAGGGTTAAAAATAAAAAAAATTGATACTCACCTCTCTAATCCATCCAGCGACGCTTCCAGCACTGCCTACCTGTCGGAGATTATAATAAATGGAGGGGAAGCACACAATAAGGTCTTATCCGATATAATCAGTCAATTAAAAGTATGGTCGCACTCACCTGGTCGGGTTGTGTGTGACACAACCACTAATAAACCAGACAATTGGATCCTGTCGAACGCAGCAATCAGCCAGAAGAGTTGTATAAATCCTATGCATTGATATAGGAATCCGGCTTGTAGATCGCGCTGTTCGAAGATTTGGCCAAGAAAATCACTCCAAGGACCTCAGATCTTAAGACAAAGATCTTTATTCCTCCACAGCCTCTATGCGTTTTGTGTACCCACTGTACACTTCTTCAGGAGTTTAAGAATTACACAGCCACCATGTATGAAGCATATTAAATAAAGCCCTTGGCAGGAAATGACGTCTGCTTTCAAACTTGAAATCAAGCAGCACCTTATCATTTCTCCACATCTCACCCAAAAGGGCTGATCTGATCGAGAAAAACACGATAGCCGATAGTCTTGGTCTATGTGTTTTCAGGTGAGATGTGGAGAAATGATAAGGTGCTGCTTGATTTCAAGTTTGAAAGCTGACCAGTGGGAGCATTTGTGGGAGGGTCCTTTCTGTCACCACACTCCCCTTGACAAACTGGACCAATTACAGGAGACTGAATGATGAGAGCAGTAACATTTGGATTCACTTGAGTGCAGATACAATTGACGGTGCCCACTCAATATGTGAGCGAAAGGGAGGGTAAATGTGTATATATATGTCAAAATGTTTTATCAATTAAAAACAATATTCAAAATTCTAGATCCATTAGGATGGTTTTCAGCGATGTTTAAGCTCAAGAGAGCACACTCTCTCTCGCACAGTGGCGCTGCAGGTAATATAGGATTAACAGTGTCATTGGGGATATCTTGATGCCTGCACACAGGATCGAATACACTGACCAGCAAATATGAATTAATGGATAAAAACCAAAGGAGGTGTAATGGATAAATAGATAGGAAGTGGTAAATGATATGTGCCACTAATCATCAGACAGAGATAGAATTTTATCAATTTTCCACTACACTCCTATTCATCATGGAAGTGTAATGGATAAACTAATGTATAAGAGCACAGGAATGTGCTAATGAGCATTATTTTTTAAGAGTTTGTAATATTTTAATTGAAAGATTGTGTTTTTACTGCTTGGTTTTTTAGAGGGAGATATGTTTCATTGATGTGTATTGTTTTACATTGATGTGTTTTGTACATTTATGTGGTGATGGACATTTGTTATTAAGATTTAAAAAAAAAAAATGAGGTTTCAGACCTCATTTCCTGCCAAGGGCTTTATTTAACATGCTTGATACATGGTGGCTGTGTAAAACGCATCGAGTCTGTGGAGGAATAAAGATCTTCGTCTTAAGATCTGAGGTCCTTGGAGTGATTTTCTTGGCCAAATCTTAGAACAGCACGATCTACAAGCCGGATTCCTATATCAACGCATATGATTTACCTGTTGGATAAGTGATCCCGGCAGCGTTACCAAGTGAAATGACGAGTTCTCGCGATAACTCGTCATGTGACCGGAAACCACTGCCGAGATTATGACGTCACCGCAGGTCCTGCAGGCCCTCACTAGTAGTGAGTAGTAGTGAGGGCCTGTAGGACCTGCGGTGACATCATAATCCCAGCAGCGGTTTCCAGTCACATGACGAGTTCTAGCGATTATGCCGGAATTATGAAGTCACTGCAGGTCCTACAGGCCCTCACTACCATTCACTACTAGTGAGGGCCTGTAGGACCTGTGGTGATGCTATAATCTCGGCAGCGGTTTCCGGTCACATGACGAGTTATCGCGATAACTCATCATTTCACCGGGAAACACTGCCGGGATCACATCTCCGACAGGTAGATAGTGCTGGAAACTTCGCTGGATGGATTAGAGAGGTGAGTATCGATTTTTTTTTATTTTTAACCCTTGATTTGAATGCATGTATATACCTTGCAGAACTGTAATCGAACATGACCTCGAACTGCCGAATTTAGAGGAAATTGTTCTAATTCAACAAACGACTCGAACATCAGTAAAAACAGCTCGAATTTGAGATAGGCGAAAAATTTGAGTCGAACACCGCTCATCTCTAGTTAGAATACTGTGATATCCGTGCCAGTACCGAATAGTGAATAGCAGATTTGCTCATCACTATTCATATACTCTGCAGGTGACTAATCATGAGTGATCCGACTCAAAGATGCTTCTTGTTCCTAATTTCCAGTGGGAAAATACAATACAATGGGAAGTACGATAGTACTTCAATGATTTTTTTAATGCCTTGTGTCTCCTTTGTCTGAATACAAAGAAATTAGATTTCCTTATTGTGAATTATTAATTGGTCCACTTTGGATAGAAGGAAGTGGTGGCATACCAGAAAATACTTGTACTAAAATCTTCACAACATGTTAAGAATGATCAACCTGATTCAGTTCTAATTAATTACCAGAAACATCACCAAGTCTTGATACTCAGACTAAGTTTCTAACTTGAACAATTCACATATAAATAACAATTCAGTTTTGAGAGATGATTATTAGCTGCATCTAGCACTATCCACCCATCAAAGTAGTGAGCCCTCTATTAAGTTTCACCACAGAAAAATAGGTAGATCTTGTGTGTCCTTCCTTATATGCAGTATACTTAGATCCAGGGGTTCCCACTTTACTCCCAAATGGCAATTTCACACCAAGTATATTCACTACACTCCTGCATACAACATCAATCACACCTCTAAGTGGTGGTGTAAGCTTATCTCTACCTTGCCATATTTATCCTCCCATGCACTCAGCCATTATAAGCATACTCACATCTACTCTTCTGTGCAGGGTTACTCACCCAAGTCACCATGTGCATACTTTCCCTTTGAGGATTGTTTGTAGAAGCTGTATGTGGAGCACTAGGGTAAGGGCAAATCATTGAAACTAGTTTAGAATGTAAAGACCTTTATTATTCCTCCATACAGTTGTGGCCAAAAGTATTGACACCCCTGCAATACTGTCAGATAATACTCAGTTTCTTCCTGAAAATGATTGCAATCACAAATTCTTTGGTATTATTATCTTCATTTAATTTGTCTTCAATGAAAAACCACAAAAGAGCATGAAGCAAAAAGCAAAACATTGATCATTTCACACAAAACTCCAAAAATGGGCCAGACAAAAGTATTGGCACCCTCAGCCTAATACTTGGTTGCACAACCTTTAGCCAAAATAACTGCGATCAACCGCTTCCGGTAACCATCAATGAGTTTCTTACAATGCTCTGCTGGAATTTTAGACCATTCTTCGTTGGCAAACTGCTCCAGGTCCCTGATATTTGAAGGGTGCCTTCTCCAAACTGCCATTTTTAGATATCTCCACAGGTGTTCTATGGGATTCAGGTCTTGACTCATTGCTGGCCACCTTAGAAGTCTCCAGTGCTTTCTCTCAAATTTTCTAGTGCTTTTTAAAGTGTGTTTTGGGTCATTGTCCTACTGGAAGACCCAAGACTTCTGAGGTAGCCCCAGCTTTCTCACACTGGGCCCTACATTATGCTGCAAAATTTTTTGGTAGTCTTCAGACTTCATAATGCCATGCACACGGTCAAGCAGTCCAGTGCCAGAGGCAGCAAAGCAACCCCAAAACATCAGGAAACCTCTGTTAGAGATGTAAATAAATTACAACTAACCAGAGTCGACTGATTTGTATAAAGAGCTCTACACAGGTACACCTGGTAATAGCTATTCTATTATATTTTAGACTGTGGGTTATCATAAGTCCATTATTGAATGTTTCACACAATGTTGTAGTTCTCATTTTCTTGTATCTTTGGTCGTGGAGATGAATCCAGAGGATTTCCACAATAAGTGCAGTTTGATAGTTCCACCAAAGTCTTTTTGTTGCACAGCACACACTTGCGTCCTGGGGTAGTAACATAAGTCAGGAGCACTTGAATATGCAGTGCTTCAGTATCTTTATCTTTATAGTTTTTCATTTTGCATTTACCTGAAAAACATTCGCAGTTAGTTCTTAGAATTTTCTTCACAAGCATTACAAATAACTTTACCATTATAGCAATAACCAGTATTATAGATGCTCCCTGGATTACAAAATGAATTATTCCTGATATCCATCCACCTACACCCATAAAGAGATTATTCAACCTGGAGAATGACAAACCTGTAAGATCCAACAACACTTTCCTGTCTCTTTCATATGTTACCTTCACACCTTTTCACATACTTTTTTATCCTTCCCCACTCCTCTATCAACGCCTGCCAAGTGAAAAAATCAGCTCGTAATCAGTTCCCATTATTTTTCAAAACCCAACTCGAACTTTCTATCGACGTTCGTAAATCAACCTTCATTTGCTTCCCGCCTATTGTTGTGGTGGATCCTCGTCCCATTGTGAGTTTCCCTGTTTGGCTACCATTTTCTGCTGCAACCCTCCTCTTTTCCCACTGCTTAAGGTCACCTTCTGCTGTTCTGGAAAGGAAAGTGTTGAAGAAAAACAAGAGTAATGAACAATACTCCCCTAAGGTTATCTCTTTAGTCTCTGTGAACCTTCTTGTAGCGGGATGCATGGATCCAGATAGTTATAGACCTTCAAATCTGGGTTGCAGGCTTTGCTCACGGACTGTGACCAGGTTTTAGGGAGTGTGTACTTTCCAAGGAGGAGGGATCTAGATTGGAACTGAAAACACATTTGTGAGTTTGGTGTAATACATTTTGTAAAGCTGTTGGTACCAATATATGTAAAGTGCTATGGAATTAATAGCGCCATACAAATGGATAAAATTATTATTATTATAATTAAAGCTCCTACATATGCTGTCATATCAGAATGTAATGTCTGTAACTGCTAAGGAAAATACAATCCTGTCTTTGGTGGTTCCCCAAACAGTATCTCATATGGACATAACCCAGTATTTTGTTTGGCGTTACCCCTACAGAATACAATGTATAATAATTTATTTGCAGCTGTTTGGGCAGTGGCCTTGCAGACCAACACATACTCATAGGTGCCTACCTTCGGAAGCTGAACAAAGTCAATCTGCAGTGGCTGAAATGGGTAGAGTAGCAGAGTAGCCCTAGCGCACACTTCTGTCTCAACCGCTATTCCCACCTTATGGCATGCACAGACCACACAACCGTGTATATACTTAGCAGCAGCATAGTTGAACCCAGGTGCCACCCTGTGATGTTTCTATTGGATCCTCTTCTCAGGCATCTTCATGTTTCCATTCTTCTTTCTTCTGTTTAGAGGCCTGTGCTTGCAGGCACCCTAGGAGTTCTGCGTCCACCCTCCCAGAGACACACATAGTGTACATCCATATCGGGAGAGGGAGCAGGGCTGCAGCCTTAGCTGCCCTGTCTGCATGGTCATTTCCTTCGGCCTCCTTGGTGCGCTCCTTTGAGCGAGCTTGCACATTAACCATAGCTTAATGGGTTTCCCTGGAGCTCCCGCAAGCTGTCTGCTTTTCTTATGCAGGGCCGTAATCATGGCAAATACCAAAAGCGTAACGGTTATCAACAAAAACGCACCCCAAGTCCCTCCACCATAACCCAAGCCTCTGTCAGAGCCTTTAGTTCAGTCTGTAATGTGGATTGAGGTCTCTTGTACATTTGCTAATGGCTGTGTTTCAATGTTTATTAGTTAAAAACAATTGTGTTCAATTTAATTTGTCAAGTCATCATCAGTATCAGGTAATAAATGTTTCTGTGTCAATACTCCTTTTTCATATCCCTCTAATTCATAACATTAAATTAATAAATTTGCAATACCTAGTGCTGGGACAGAGAGAATTTCATTCTTCAGCATGTCAAACCCCTCTTTTCCTTCTGGTCTGATTTCATAGGGTTTGTTCTTGTTGCATTCTGCCAACACATAATATAGTGGCTGCATTTTCTTTGATGCTGAAGAAATCCACTCCCTGCAGTAACCCACCAGCCCTAAGAAGGTGCTTAATACTCTCAGTGGTAGGTTGTTATGCTTTACTGATTGCTTTCTTTCTGTCAGCTGTGATGTGTTTTCATTGAGTAGAGATGCAATAATCAAGTCAAAATGACTTCAGTCTATGAACTTATAACTTATTCTTCCCGACTTTGCATCTCTCCTCAAACAAAACCCCCAACAGAGACGGTGTTACCCGTAAACAAGTTGGTCTGTCTAGTGTGCATGATCAACTGTACTTGTTCATTTTCTGGGTGCAAGGAAAAAAGTATGTAGGTACAGGTGATAGTGGAGCTGCTTTATTTTGGTCTATTTTATGTCCAAATTAATTGTTACCATTATCTATAATCTATAAGGGGATTGTGGCATTCAGAAGCCCAGACCCAGGACTTTACCTGGTACCTGGTACCTGTATCTGTGCCTCTGAATCCACTGGTCATTCACACGCATGAATTGCCTTCAACAGTCCATATCAAAACAACCCAATTTACCCATCTAGGCATTTCCCGCTTCTTTCTTTTATTTTTTCCTAACATTATTGCTGCGTCATTAACTGCCCTGCTTCTCTGCTCCCACTGATCCCACATTATCCATCCTAAGTCTAGGATCCATACTCTGTCCTGATCCTGTAAGAGCCTTGGTGTAACTGGTTCCCACAACGTCTGTCAAGAGTTGGGACCTCTGTCTTCAGTATCCCGTTATCCAAACATCAGTTCACCCTACCTAAAAAAAAAAAAAAAAAAAAAAAAAACAACAACAAAAAAAAAAAACCATCAACCTGGTTTCCCCAAGTAACTGTTAAAAGGTCACAGACCTAAGGTCACCGGACCTATCTTCGGTATACTGGCATGACCAAGCTGGACCTCTCTCTCTCTCCTGGGCAGTCAATGGAAACTCAATTTCCTGATTATTCTAATTGTAGGGAACACTTGTCTAAGCAAGTGGAAAAAAAAAAAAACATACAATGATGAATATAATAATAATGATTTACGGGAAAAACATACAATGCAATCCCAAAAATCAACTATTGTCCTGTATATCAGAATTATCTGTAGCAGACACCTCTATTCCTGAATCCACCTCTTCCTCTGCATATCTGTAATTATGTATTACCTTTTTGCACCTATATGCAACTATACTTTACACTTTTCCTGAAACAACTTTATACAAGAACACAACATCACTGTGGCACATCAAACAATTCACATTATATTCTTCTACCTGACACATTACCCTTGTTATAGCTGGGATTCCGTGAGGAGAACAAAAAGTCTTGCAGACTGGGATTGGGGTCTCTGGTCTTCTGTTATCCAGAAAACACCTGAATGGTATGTTTCTAGGACACCAGACACCATATTCCTCTATTACTCTATGTGTTTCAATAATGCTCCAGAGGTCCAAACCCAGTGTACACTTGACTATAACAATTGTCACCAATTTTAGCAAGTCTCAACCCTTCAGAAGATATAGCTAACATTAATCCAAATCTACAATGTGCTTTGATCGAGCAGAGATGCAATAACCAAGTCAAATGACTTTAGTTTTGTGATTCATCCCCACTTTGCATCTCTCCTCAAACAAAGACATCAGGGCATGATATTATTAGACATTTGCCGATGGTCACAAAATCACAATGCAAACATTACAATTAACATTATATTCTTAAACTCCATCCAGTTTCAGAAGTCTGACTCAATAACTATAATAATTAGTAGCTGCCAGCCCAATCCCCCCTTTTCCCCGCTGCTGTGATTAAAACTTTCACAGGAATTCATTCCTGAATTCCATTGACTCCGATCTATTATAAACAATTTTTTTCAAAGGAAAAACAAAAGCAGTGATTCTAGTACAATGTAAACCAATATATTTTGTCTGTTCTCTATATACTCACATATATTTTAATTAGTAGTTCTGTTTGTAAACCTGCGGATCTGGACTTTGACTTAAATACAGTAAGTAATACAGGAAATATTTAATACTTTTTTGGAAATAATGTACTTTCCTTCTGCTGTCATACAAGGCACAATTCTCATCTGATCTTTGTGAAAACATGCTTCTGTCTTTCAGCAGATCATTCAACAAAAGGAGGTGTGACGTATGAAGAGAAAGGAGGGAGGGAGGAAAGAAGGGAGGGAGAAGTGGTGCGAAGCTTGTTCAGACCTCAGCAGTATGAAGAGAATGGGAGTTGTAGTTCTCTAATTAGTTCTGGCAAGATCTTAAAAACAAAGTAGTACCGTAAAGAGAGAAGGTGATAGAGTAAGTTTGTATAAAAGCACCAAGAATATATGAGAGGTTTAGAAAAGAGTAGTTTTGCACAATCAACAATTAACGCATACAGACAAATACAACATTACTGTGAAGTATGACAATACAGATAAGCAAAGAAGAGACAGGGCAAGACAAGACAACACAGGACAAGATTAAGAACAAATAACAAATAATCAAATCAGTCCATCTGAGTTTCCCATTTCTAATTCCCCAAAGACTGGCTCTTGCTACCTCCTCCTCTGAAGACAGTACCTTTAGACAATGGCTCAAACTTACCGCGGTTCTGTATGATGTTCAGTAGGAGACGGGTAACCTTTGTGTCCAGTCCAAGGTGAATGTAAAAAGGGGAAAAATATACATAACAGATAAACATCACGCGGGGCCTCCATTTGTTAGAGAAGTAAATAAATTACAACTAACCAGAGTAGACTGATTTGATAAAGAGCTCTACACAGGTATACCTGGTAATGGCTATAACTCAATTGATGACACAGACTTGGTCTTCAAGAGAATAGCTGAATGTTTATTGCTTGTAAGAGCTTATATACGTTACAGAAGTTTAGAAAAAATAGGTTACATCATACAATGACAAATATGATGAGTATGCATTATAGACAGTTTTGAGATGATTAATAAGTGACCTTTAAGAAAGTTACAGAAGATAAGAACGGTACACTCGGGCTTACATATAGCTTGGTGGTCTTATCTAACAAACAAGGACAAATGTAAGAATGTGCTGAGTTGTGCTCATCTTCACTGAACAAACTGTTACAGAGCTAATAAGTCAGAATAGACATGATAAACTAATCAAATATGGCTTCTTTAGATACAATATGGCGGAAGCCATATAGTGCATATAATATCGTCTTTAACACCTCTGCCATGTTTGACTGTAGGGATTCTTTTCTTTGAATTCCTCTTTTTTTTTCCTGTAAACTCTATGTTGATGCCTTTGCCCAAAAAGCTCTACTTTTGTCTCATCTGACCAAAGAACATTCTTCCAAAACATTTTAGGCTTTCTCAGGTAAGTTTTGGCAAACTCTAGCCTGGCTTTTTTATGTCTCGGGGTAAGAAGTGGGGTCTTCCTGGGTATCCTACCATACAGTCCCTTTTCATTCAGACGCCGATGGATAGTACGGGTTGACACTGTTGTACCCTCAGACTGCAGGGCAGCTTGAACTTGTTTGGATGTTAGTCGAGGTTCCCTATCCACCATCTGCACAATCTTGCGTTGAAATCTCTCGTCAATTTTTCTTTTCCGTCCACATGTAGGGAGGTTAGCCACAGTGCCATGGGCTTTAAACTTCTTGATGACACTGCGCACGGTAGACACAGGAACATTCAGGTATTTGGAGATGAACTTGAAGCCTTGAGATTTCTCATGCTTCCTCACAATTTGGTTTCTCAAGTCCTCAGACAGTTCTTTGGTCTTCTTTCTTTTCTCCATGCTCAATGTGGTACACACAAGGACACAGGACAGAGGTTGAGTCAACTTTAATCCATGTCAACTGGCTGCAAGTGTGATTTGGTTATTACCAACACCTGTTAGCTTCCACAGGTAAGTTACAGGTGCTGTTAATTACACAAATTAGAGAAGCATCACATGATTTTTCTAACAGTGCCAATACTTTTGTCCACCCCCCTTTTTATGTTTGGAATGGAATTAATTCCAATTTGGCTTTAGGACAATTATTTTTGTGTTTTTTCATTGAAGACAAATTAAATGAAGATAATAATACCAAAGAATTTGTGATTGCAATCATTTTCAGGAAGAAACTGAGTATTATCTGACAGAATTGCAGGGGTGTCAATACTTTTGGCCACAACTGTAACTCCAATAAACGTTTCAGCAGATATCCCTGTATTCATCAGGGTATTACTTTACTACTTGGATTAACGATCCAACGGCGGGTCTGCTCCCCCCACCAATGCATACACTGGGGTTGTGCAGGGGTGCTCAACCTCAGTAGGTGAGTGGCTAATCAGCCTTTTCACTATCATAACCAGTCATTAGTTAATTACACATTGTGTCCCCTCTTTTATCTGTATTGCATGTACTTTCCCTTTGAAGCTGTTTGCTAAGCATGGTGCTAATGTACCAACCTAGGAGGCAACTGTGATCCAAATGTGACTCCCGAGCTAAGGGTTGGGCACCCCTGATATAAGCTATACATGTCTGAATTTTACTTATAAGTAACATATCAAGCTGTAAGGCTATCATGCTTTTTGTTTTTTGTCTCACTTAAAACAAACATATATGTACACAATTTAATTAACCAATTAAGGACGAAGCCTCATTTTTGCAATTCTGACCAGTGTCACATTATGAGGTTATAACTCTGGAACGCTTCAACATATCCTAGTGATTCCAAGACTGATTTTTCATGACATATTGGACTTAATGTTAGTAGTAAATTTAGGATGATATTTTCTGCATTTCTTTGACCAAATAGAGTGTTTGCATGCAGTGACAGTTCAAAACCATGATGGTATAGCCATCATTGATCATTAAGGGGCTAATAAATAGATAAGTGCAGATGTTTGAGTTCAGTGGATCTAGCCAGACTTAAAAAACATCTGGATTCAGGACCAGACTTCACCCAAACTTTAGCCTGAACCCCATATAAGTCCATGGGGAAACGTTAGTGCTATAAAATGGTGGTTGTCAGGACTAGGTGGTTGTAAAAAAAAAAGCAAACTGGTGATTGAAGCAGGAGAGGTATAATTACCATTCTCCTGCTGCAATCACACTTGCTTCCATGTCTGCTCATTAAAACTTGTGTTTATCTAATTTATCCCCTGCCCACCCTGTGTGACAGCATCTGTAAATGGTTGTGTAAGTCCGGCTTCACACCACGGTTTTGCAGATCTGGGGCTGTCCAGTGTGAATCGGACAGCGCCGGGTTAGATTTCAGCCCCATAGTATTCCTATGGGGCCTGATGGCAGCTATTTGCCATCCAGTTCCCATCTGTCCGGGAGTATCCAGGAGAATTTGGATTTTTCTCCCGGACACAAAAATCCAGCTTGCAGCGTTTTTTGTGTCCGAGGCAAAAAGTGACACATAACCGGATCCATATGGATCCTCCCAAATCCAGCGCAAAATAACATGTGATTCTATGGGTGCTGGATCGCGCCAGACACGACAGACAAATCTGTCCAGTTCCCGAACGACGGGTGCAGGAGCTTAGAGCCGGCCAGCGCTGAATTTCAGCACCTGGAGGGCTCCCGGCTGAGATTTCAGGACAGCGGTTAGCTCCCCGCAAGCCACAATCCTGACATTTCAGCAGGATCAGCTTCTGAACCCTGCGATCTGCATATTCCGTTAGAAAATAGGACTGGAGAGCATATTTGCCCTCCGGTTGTGTTCTATCCGGCGCTGTCAGATTCTGTCCAGTGTTTCTTGCAAAACACCGGACAGAACCTGATACACCAAAACTGTGGTGTGAAGCCACCCTCAGTCAGACTGCACTTCCAGAAATTTTGACGGTGTCTGTGATGGGTTGCCATGCACATTAGTGTTTGGAAATGAATCTACAGTCATATATGTGTAAAAATAAATAAATAATTGAAAAAAATTGTATTGGGTCCCCAATATATTGATACTCAGTGAGGATAAAGCACACGACTGGGGGTTAGTATTCTCTCCCTGATGAGGAATAAAGTGTTTGATCCCCCAAACTAAGAATAGTAGCTACAACTGCTCCAGAATTTGGTACATTCATTAGATGTGCCAAACCCTGGTGTTTTGCTGGGCTCTTTACAATTGCCCATGTACGAGGTAATATAAAGAGTTAATGACAACTGTGAGTTGACAGCTGTCATCAAGCCCTGGATTGGTAATGTACACGAGTACAGCAGTGTAAGAGACCTGTGATCAAACTAAAAAATATTCATGCCCCACAATGGGATTGAGTGAAAAAACAATAAAGAAAATATAACATATATAAAAAAGTAAACTGAAAAAAAGTGCAATCAGATCATCACCTGTCTTATCACTAAAAAGGCAGTCATTGTGCTAAGACAAAAATAAACAAAAAAAAGTATCTATAAATGCTATTGCTGTATCGGTAATCACCTGAGCTATAAAAATGTCATGATACTTATTCCGTAAGGCCAGAACACACTAACAATGTTGCTTTTTCAGACTGACACAAGAAAATAATGAAAAGTGATCATAAAGTCAAATGTAAAAAAATTGATATAAGTGAAAATTGTAACATCTTGCTAAAAACAAGAATTAATATGGCTCATTCAGCAAAGAAAAGTTACAACTCAGAATATGGTGTTACAAAAACAAATACATTTTGTAATATTTAGCTTTTAGTGTGTAAAAGCAGCTTAACATTAAAACGTTATACAAGTCTGCTATCGCTGTAACCATACTGACTCGAGGAATAAATAAGTCTTATCACTATTACTGCACAGTAAACCACAGAAAAATAAATAAAAACAATAATTGATTGGTTGTTATTTTTTCATTCTGCATATGAAAAATATGAATAAAAAGGAATAAAAAAATGTAACCTATCGCACAATGGTACCAATAAAGTATTTAACTTATAGTGTAAAAAGAAAGTCATCATATAGCTCTATTTGTCAAAAAATAAAGGAGTTAATGCAATCAAAACATGGCAACAGAAAAAAATATTATCAAAAAGCAATTTTGCTGTGTGCTAATAGCAAAACATTAAATAAAATATAAATCTTGTAAAACAGTAATTGCACACAAAAAAAAATCTGAGTTATTACTAGGCATGAGTAAACTTCCCAGGTCATGTTAGACAATTTCAAATTCAAGAAAACAAAGAAAAAATTGCGACAAAAGTCCAAAATATATGCAAAAGTGAAAAACTTTTATGAATTGCTTCAGGATCAGTAAAATGCCATGTTCAAACCAGAGAGGCAAGGTTTTACAGAAAGTGATGCTGGGTAGTATAAATACTTTGCAATTGTTGATTATACATTGGGGTAGTATATGTAGCCTTAATCACAATTTTATACATTTATCATGTATAATATACAGAGAACTTACTTATATAGGAATACAAATATATTACTGTCCTTCACACACAGTAGAGTCTAGTATCGCAGTATAGTACTATCTGTTTCATGTGAGCCTATATTTTTGAAAGTACATTTATCACAGCAGCTTTTTATGCTATTATAGTATGCCGCAACCTGTGTATACCCAATGGGCAAGATGACATCTAATTCTGTCCTTTACCTTAAGGTGTCAACATGGAAAAGAGGGTCCACAGCAATATGTACATTCATTAGAATATACAAACTCAACTTCCAGAATTCAGTTTTTCAGACAGTACTCTCCTTTATTATATACATCCCTATCTGTTGTCTACTGTTTGGGGTACAAAATCAGGGGCACCATAATATTATTCACCCATATATAACCTACAGGTTGGCACACTCAGATTTGCATTGGTTTAGTATAGGAGATTGTACAGCCACATCCATATACATGTATTGCAGGCAAGTTCCTCTCACAAGTAACATACAGGGTAAAATGTATTCCCAGCTGCCTGGGTTGTGATATTAGCATGGCATTACCTCCCAATGCAGCTCCTGGTAACACAGTGTCTTCACTTTCTTAAAGCTGCGTGCCCTATGTGCATTTTGGCTAATCCTTCGTCAGGGGGCATGCTGTGATAAAAAGGGGAGGGTTTAAAAAGTATCCACGTGCAATCAAATGATCGGGCTGTGCATCCATAGAGATGCACATACCAACGGAGCTTTCCAGCAAGGCCATGTCACTGGGCAGCGTCATGGAGGGCAGTGACTCGGATCAAATGATCTTCATCCCCGCCCAACCGGAAGACGCCAACCACATAATGCAGGCCCCACAGCAACGTCACCCTGTACGTATGTATCCATAACTGTATCCATAGTAACCCACAATTGGGGATTTTACTTGAAACATTGCGGAGAAGACATAACGTAAACAGGGGAGCCTTTATCCCTAGTGTATACTCAAATTAGTAGCACAAAGACATACAGGATAAGATGACATCATATATAACCCAATTTAGAGGTATATCTTGGTACACATATGTAGGTCTTAGTATGTTAACTTAAAATCAACATCATGGTGTCAACCAGTAAACATATATGGCATTTCTACAGAAATTCCTTAACATAGTACACAACGACAATATGAATATATATGCATATTGTCTGGTGTTACACATGAAACCTTCCTATCGGGAATAATGTCCCTATAAGGCTTGATCCACAATTCTTATAGCTTGTGGCTTGCAGTTTTGTCAGTCTCTGTATGATTATATCATTCCACATCAAAACTCCATAAGATCATGTTAGTTGGATACTGGTTAAAAACAGGGAGAAGATAATATATGAAGATAATATATGAATTGTTAAAAACAATCATCAGAAAACCCCCAAAACCCATTTGACCTCACAAGAATGGGGTGAAACTAATATTTTCATTCAACCCAGGAGGGAATACGGTTTTTAATGTCCAGATCCATCTGGTTTCCATTTGCACCAATCTTCTGGTGACGTCACCACCCTTAAGCCCAACATTCAAGCTGTCAATTCTTTTTACATGAAGGGACCTGCTGTCACTTAAGTGTTTTTGCTTGAAATATTTAGGAATTGTTTTAAGGGTTGTGTCGTCCACTACATTCTTGGCGGCCTCAATGCCAAGCACATGTTCTCTGACTCTGACCTTTAATTGTCTCATGGTCATGCCCACGTATTTTTTAGGGCATGGGCATGTGGCGTAGTATATAACCGCCTTTGCTTCACACTTAAATGTTTTACTGCCAGAGTCAGAGAAAGAATCTGCCCTGTCAAAAATTGGGCAATCCATGCATTTTCCACATGGTGAACACCCAGACCTTGGTGTAAATTCATCTAAAAAATTGTGTCTCATATCTCCCTCTTAGTGGCTCTGAAAGAAACAATCTTTAAGATTTTTACTGTGTCTAGTTGTGATTTGAGGTTGTTCAGGGAAAATTTTTGTGTGCCATGAACGTTCAAGAGCCTTTCTAACATGGCCAAATGCTGAGTTAGGCTAGGGTCACACTTGCAGATTTTCCATGCGTTTTTGAGACTTGCATTTTCTGAAAATGCATGCAAAAACGCATCCATAGGCCCCCATGCAAAAAACGCATGCCCCAACAGCCAAAACGCATGTCTGAATGTACCATGCGTTTTTGGTACGTGTTTTTAGCTCAGCACCAAAAATACTGCAAGCAGCATTTTTTGCTGCTTTTTCAAAAACGCATGCGTTTTTTACGAAACACATGCGTTTTTTTTAACTTGGGGCCTTATGGGAAATGCATGCGATTTTATATTGCACTAAATGGTACATACGTATTTGCATGCATTTTTGCATGAGTTTTTTAAGGGTCCCCCACACCTATCAGCAAACCGCATGCAAAAACGCAGGCTGCCAAAAAGCACCTTAAAAAACGCATGACAAGTGTGACCCTAGCCTTATATTTGATTATGAATCAAGCTCACAGACCTTGGAGGTTTAGATGAATAAAGTAGTGAGTTTCGAGCCGAATGTTTGACCCTATTATAGGCTCTTTTTAATGACCGCTTACTATATCCTCTCTCGAGGAATCTCTTGGTCAATTCAACAGATTGTTGTTCAAAATCCATATCTCTGGAGTATACCCTTCTTAACCTTAAAAATTGCCCTTTTGGGACTGCGTTGATCATGTGGAGAAGCGTGTTAGTGGCTGTGGGCTTTCTTGTACCCTCTTTTCCATGTTGACTCCTTAAGGAAAAGCACAGAATTATATGTAATCTTGCCCAATGGGTATACACAGGTTGAGGCATACAATAATAGCATAAAAAAGCTGCTGTGATAACTGTGCTTTCAAAAATACCTCTCTGGTTTGAGCATGGCATTTTACTAATACTGAAGCAATTAACAAAAGTTTTTCATTTTTGCATACATTTTGGACTTTTGTCTAAATTTTTTCTTTTCTTTTCTAAAACCTAAATTATGTCCCAAACATAGATTATCTATTAGTGAAATGTAAAATCCTATAAAAGATTGGTGGAATCCTAGACATCTATGATGTGGCATATAGGTGTGTGGTATTTACTAATTTCAAATTCGGCATGAACATTGACAATTCCGTTAACGTTTTGGAAACCTGAGCATTTACCAAAAATTGGCGAACGTGGCTTTGTTCAGTAAAAAAGTTTGAAGTTTAAAATGGGCATAAAACTTTCCCTGATTGGGGCCAAAACACTCTTCAGAAGACCCGCTGGTAGGAAACTACATCTTACCTTACGATTAGGAGTTTTCGCAGCCAGCAGGGTCTGCCATTTTGTGTTAAACTGTAAAATATTTTGCTGTTTTAAAAAAATGTTTTAAGCTGCCTGGCATTTGCAGGTGTTTTTTACACCTTCAAGATGTGAATTTTGGAAACAGTGTCAGATGTGACAACAGCTGAGCTGTGAAGTCCAGGAACCTTACAATGTCCTTAAAGCATCCGTTTAAGAGAGTTTAATATTTTTCTAAATATTTTTATGTTTTATTATTTTTTATTATTATTAATTTCTTTTTTTTTTGAAGGGGAGAGCAAAACTTTATTATTGCAGTGGGTCAGCAGGGTGCAAGGCCATCTCTTCTTCACTTATGCTGACAATCAAAATTAGAGAACAATGTATGATCATTTGATTTTTTTCAGACAGAATGTAATCTACATTGAACAACATTTGAAGGTATTTGTGTAAGGGGTACTCCATGACACTAGAATCATGTTTTCCAAAATAATCTAGTTTATCAACTTAAAACCTTTATTTTACACAAAATGTGATGATCTTACTTATAAACACACAGAGTAAGGCACAGAGTAAGATTAAAACTGAATTTGTGAAGTTTACAACAGTCATCATTCAGTAGAAATTGTACAAGCATTTACTTTGAATGACTTCAGCACATCTGCGGCCAAAGGACATTATAAGGCTAAGTTCACATCTAATGGTGTTTTCGTTTGGAAAGCATCCATTTAACAGATGTGTTAAACACATGTCTTTTTGAGATAACTCTGCTGTCACCGTGGCTGCAGTATGAGCAGCACATGGAGCAGCTTCGTGACAGCAGAGTTAACTCCCTGCTTACCGGCGCTGCTCTTATTGGTAAGCAGGGAGTTAACTCCTGCGGCTCGTGTGTGTATCGCTCATACAGGAGCCGCAGGAGTTAACTCCTTGCTTACCTGCACCGCTATCAACGCTGCTTCTGAATGCCGTGGTAATTGAGGCGCTGCTAAGCAGGAGGTGAAATGTAGTGATCACAAGCTCACTGTTGCCATAGTAATTGCTCGCTTTCTCTGTGTGGTGTCTTTTTAAACCCTTTTTTGCAGATTTTTAATGGCCGGGTCTAATGCAGCCTGAGTTTAAGAATCTCAGGGCTTAATACCAGCTAGTATAACAAACTTGGTAATAACCACTTATAAGCCAGCATGCCACCCGCCACCAGGGCCACTGGAAGAGCCTGATACGGTGCCTGTAAATGGCGCTATGATAAATGCGCCATTTTCAGGGGCAGAGGTGGGCTGCTATTCTTAGTGTGGGGGGCCCTAAAACATTGGTCCCTCACTACGCTGAGAAAACCAGCCCTCACTTGCCTAGTTTTACCTTGGCTGGCAATTAAAAATACGGCAGATCCCACACATTTTTTTTTTGCCAGCCAAGGTACAACTTTTTGCCAGCCAAGGTATAGCAACCAAGCAGAATCACTGTCCAGATTGAGGAAATGCAGTCTGACTACAACAGCCAATCACAGAGGCTCTCACAGAGTGTGAGCTTCTGGGATTGGCTGTTTAGCTGACAGTGCAGTGAATATTCAAGCTTAATAGGCGGCCCCGGAAGTTGCAGCAGAGAGTCGGGAGACAGAGCGGGGAGGCAGGTACAGCTATTCTTGCACCTATATGTCTTTCTATGGATCCTATCATCTTTTGCAAATGCAATGTAATGCAATGCTGCAGATTTGCACAAATCTGGAGCATTGCGTTGTATTGCATTTCTGTTGAAACGCACTGAATAACGTTGCAGACCGCATTTGCCATTGTGCTATGAAAAATGCATTGCTCTAATGCAAGCCTTTTTTCTGCAAAAAAAAGACTTGCATTAGTATTTGTTTTTATAATGTTAGTATATCGGTGCGTTAACACATTGCACTACAATGCGTTTTTAAGCACATGTGTTCAAATGCAAGATACACTAGATTTGAAAAGGACCTAAGGCTAGGGTCAGACTTGCGTCATGTATTTGCTAAATGCATGCGCTATTACATGTGCAAATGTTGAAAAACGCATGTGTTAATGCACCTATAGACTCCAATGGAAAAACGCATTGCAAAAGCGCAATGCATATGACGCTATGCATTTTTGCAAGTGCATCAAAAAACATGGTATGCAGCGTTTTTTGGTGCTTTTGCAAAAACGCATGCATTTTTTTAACATGAGAGTGTATGGGAAACGCATGCATTAACGCATGGTACATATGTACCATGCGTTAACGCATGCGTTAACACATGCACTAAAAATGAACATACATGACATGAAAATGGCAAGAGAAAAAAATGATCCTTTAATGCATCCTTCCAATGGATTCAAGCTCTCAAATGGGACCCTAGCCTTAGGCTAGCGTCAGACTTGCCTCTTGCTGTGGTTTGCAGCATTTTCCTGTGTGTTTAGTAAAAGCTCATATCCGGTCCTTGCTTGTAGAGCCGGCGGCTACGCGAGGCGTCAGGTATCCATAGTGTTGAATAGGCAGCCGGCCCATAGCTTTACATGCCATTAACGCTATGCGCACAGCCTGAGAAAAACTAAGTTTTAAATGGAATCGTCAGCCTGAGGGCTGATGCAGGTTTGACCCTAGCCTTACCCTGCTAATTGCTTAACTGGCCAGCTATTCCATATGCAGTGTTGAAATGATTACCCATGGAGATTCTGTACATTATCCTGTCCTCTCTTGCAATTGACTTTGACCAGCCTTCCTGGGCTACTTGAAAGAATCTGTCAGTTACGAAAATGCAATATTCTAGAAATCACACACCTAGAATAACCAACTACTGTTGCTATGGCCGATAGAGTGACCCATTTGGCTTTCATCTGGACAACCTGCAGTCGGAGGGTTTCAGTCACTTTGGAACAGCTCACCATTTTTGCAAAGTGAGTGCAAAGTGGAACGTTAGGCTACCAGTTATATAAAGTTTGTCAGATAATTAAGGAAATTAGCACCAGATCCCAGATTAACACCAATAACTTGCAGGTATATAAAAGTGTTCTCTAATTTTGATCAGTGTTCTTTTTCATTTGCATTCTGTCCTTTAGAATATTTTCAATTTATGAAATTATCTTAAAACACAGCTAATTTACACATGTTAGGATATTTTTTTCAAACAGGAGAACAAATTGACATTAACATTAAGTAAATTCTATGTTGTTCTCTAATTTTGATCGCCAGTGTATGTGATAGAAATTCATATAAAATAGCATATGGCTGTAATTTGCTTCGCATACATGGTCCTATAGGTCTGTTCACACTCCTGAAACACCATACTCTGGATATTACTTCTTGAAATTCTGCAATCACTTTAATTCATTTTATTTCATATGTTTACAAGACAGTGCAGAAGTGTATTATATGTATAATTAACCCTCCGTCACATACAATGTGACTGTCAGGCGCAGGCTAGAAAAATACCTATAATATCTAATGTTTGCAATTTCAGTGCTCTAAAAAGGATCAGTGACCTTCATAGGGATGTAATAAGAGACTACACATAATCAGGTGCAAAAAAAAAAAACATTTACTTAACATAAAACTAATAACTCTGAAATACAAACATTTCAAAACTCCCGCCGAAAGTAAAAGAGATGTGCCTGTCAGGCCTATTGTATGTGACGGAGGGTTAATATTGAACTTATCCTTGAATTGCGGCCCACTAGCCTTATTCAGAATTTCAGATGAATTGGTGCTGAGTAGTGATGAGCGAGTACTAAAATGCTCGGGTGCTCGAAGCTCGGGCCGAGCATCTCGAGATACTCGTGTACTCGGCCCGAGTACCGAGCCCAATGTTATCCTATGGGAGACACGAGTATTTTTATGAAATGACTGCCAGCAGCATGGAAAAACCCTAAAAATGTCACAAAAGTCTCACTCAAAAGTCACAGCTGTGAACAATCTTGTCCGAGTTTCACGCCAATTTTACGGAGTCACCAGAAAACCTCCCAAAATGATACCAAAATGAATATTTAGGGTGGAAATGTTAAGGGCACATACCGAATAGTGAGATACAGCTGGTGTATGTTACTTTTTGTGATTACATGAAAGATTTTACGTGAAAACATTGTGCGGCACTCCGATGTCCCTGAGAAGAGAGTTACATGAAGCCCTGTCTTGAAATAATGTGCCCATTTTGAGGAACTGGGTCTATTGTAGTATTTTCCTTTGCCAGGGCAGTCCAAAATTTGGAGGTTCACCAATGCCACTGGATAGAGACGTGCATGAGGGCCTGTAAACCTGAAGTGGGTGTATAGTAGTATAGCCCTTTGGCCAGGGCAGCCAAAAATTGGGAGGTTCAACAATGCCTCTGGATACAGACATGCAGGAGGGCCTGTAAACCTCAAGTGGGTGTATTGTAGTATTGCCCTTTGGCCAGGGCAGCCAAAAATTGGGAGGTTCAACAATGCCCCTGGATACAGACATGCAGGAGGGCCTGTAAACCTCAAGTGGGTGTATTGTAGTATTGCCCTTTGGACAGGGCAGCCAAAAATGGGAGGTTCAACAATGCCCCTGGATACAGACATGCAGGAGGGCCTGTAAACATCAAGTGGGTGTATTGTAGTATTGCCCTTTGGCCAGGGCAGCCAAAAATTGGGAGGTTCAACAATGCCCCTGGATACAGACATGCAAGAGGGCCTGTAAACCTCAAGTGGGTGTATTGTAGTATTGCCCTTTGGCAGGGCAGCCAAAAATTGGGAGGTTCAACAATGACCCATGCATACAGACATGTAGTAGGGCCTGTAACCCTCAAGTGGGTGTATTGTAGTATTGCCCTTTGGCAGGGCAGCCAAAAATTGGGAGGTTCAACAATGCCCCTGGATACAGACATGCAGGAGGGCCTGTAAACCTCAAGTGGGTGTATTGTAGTATTGCCCTTTGGCAGGGCAGCCAAAAATTGGGAGGTTTAACAATGACCCATGCATACAGACATGTAGTAGGGCCTGTAACCCTCAAGTGGGTGTATTGTAGTATAGGCCTTTGGCAGGGCAGACAAAAATTGGGAGGTTCAACAATGCCCCTGGATACAGACATGCAGGAGGGCCTGTAAACCTCAAGTGGGTGTATTGTAGTATTGCCCTTTGGCCAGGGCAGCCAAAAATTGGGAGGTTCAACAATGCCCCTGGATACAGACATGCAGGACGGCCTGTAAACCTCAAGTGAGTGTATTGTAGTATTGCCCTTTGGCAGGGCAGCCAAAAATTGGGAGGTTCAACAATGACCCATGCATACAGACATGTAGTAGGGCCTGTAACCCTCAAGTGGGTGTATTGTAGTATAGGCCTTTGGCAGGGCAGCCAAAAATTGGGAGGTTCAACAATGCCCCTGGATACAGACATGCAGGAGGGCCTGTAAACCTCAAGTGGGTGTATTGGAGTATTGCCCTTTGGCCAGGGCAGCCAAAAATTGGGAGGTTCAACAATGCCCCTGGATACAGACATGCAGGAGGGCCTGTAAACCTCAAGTGGGTGTATTGTAGTATTGCGCTTTGGCAGGGCAGCCAAAAATTGGGAGGTTCAACAATGCCCCTGGATACAGACATGCAGGAGGGCCTGTAAACCTCAAGTGGGTGTATTGTAGTATTGCCCTTTGGCAGGGCAGCCAAAAATTGGGAGGCTCCACATTGTCCCTGGATAGAGACGTGCAGGAGGGCCTCAAAACATTTTTCCCATTGAAAAGGAGCGGGGCTCCTGTTGTTGTAATGCCCATTCTAACAGAATGGGCGAAAAAATTTACCACTGCGGGTATACCTCAAACAACAGCCTAACTATTGTAACGGTCATCATGGTGGCACATGAGGAGAAGGAGGAGCAGTCCAGCGATTAGCCAAAGTCCTAAAGTGTGTACCCATGGGTGAGTGGAGGTACATGGCAAATTCACATAACAAAATTTTAATTCAGTTGTCATTTGCTGGTGGTGTGGTGAAGTCTGGCCCAATCCAACCCTTGTTCATCTTGATCAGAGTCAGCCTGTCAGCATTTTCAGTTGACAGGCGGGTGTGTTTATCAGTAATGATTCCACCTGCAGCACTGAAAACACGCTCTGATAAAACGCTAGCGGCAGGGCAGGCCAGGACTTCCAAGGCGTAGAGAGCCAATTCATGCCACGTGTCCAGCTTGGAAACCCAATAATTGAAAGGCACAGAGGAATCTCGCAGTACAGTTGTTCGATCTGCAAGGTACTCCTTCAGCATCTGGCCAAACTTAGCATTTCTTGTGGCACTACCCCGCACCTCAGGGGCTGTGGTACGTGAGGGGCTGAGAAAACTGTCCCCCATCGTAAAGACTGTTCCCCTACCTCTGGCGGATTGGACTTGTGCCCTTCTCGGCCGTACGCCTTGGTTGTCCACCGATTCCTGACCTATGCCGCTAGCGTTTTGTGAGGGGAATGATTTGCCTACTTCCGTGACTATGGCCTTCTGGAACTGCTGCATTTTGGCTGACCTCTCCGCCTCAGGAATGAGAGACATAAAGTTCTCCTTGTAGTGTGGGTCTAACAGTGTTGCCAACCAGTACTGATTGTCGGCCAAGATGTTCTGAACGCGAGGATCACGAGCCAGGCAGCTTACCATAAAGTCAGCCATGTGCGCCAGACACTTAACAGCCATCACTTCAGTATCCAGACCAACACGATGACTGAACATGCTGTCCTCCTCTTCCTCCTCCTCCTCCTCCTCATCTCCCCTGTCCTCTGGCCAGCCACGCTGAATCGAGGGTATGACTGGTGTGCATGTCATATCCTCAATTTGGCCAGAGAGTTGCTCCATGTCTTCATCATCCTCCTCCTCCTCATAGTCCTCCACTGCACGTTGTGATGAGATGAGGCTGTGTGTTTTCACCCACACCCACTACTGTTTCTTGCTCCAAGTCATCGCGCTCGGCCTGCAATGCATCCTCTTTGATTTTCAGCAGAGACCGTTTTAGAAGGCAGAGTAGTGGTATGGTGATGCTAATAATGTCGTCATCGCCGCTCACCATCTTGGTGGAGTCCTCAAAGTTTTGGAGGACGGTACATAGGTCCGACATCCATCTCCACTCCTCAGGTGTTATGTGTGGAGTTTGACCCATTTCCCGACGGCTTAGGTGATGCAGGTAGTCCACAACTGCCCTCTTCTGCTCACATATCCTGACCAACATGTGCAGAGTTGAATTCCAACGCGTGGGGACATCACACACCAGTCTGTGGGCCGGAAGACGCAAACGGCGCTGAAAGCCGGCAAGGCCGGCTGAAGCAGCAGGTGACTTGCGAACATGTGCAGACAGATGGCGAACTTTTACCAGCAGGTCAGACACCTCTGGGTATGACTTTACAAACCTCTGAACCACCAGGTTGAGCACATGGGCCACGCATGGAACATGCGTCAGCTGGCATCGCCTCAAAGCTGCCACCAGGTTCCGGCCATTGTCACACACGACCTTTCCTGGCTTTAGGTTCAGAGGTGTGAGCCAGTGATCAGCCTGCTGTTTCAGAGCTGTCCACACCTCTTCTGCATTGTGGGGTTTGTCACCTATGCAGACTAGCTTCAGCACAGCCTGTTGCCGCTTTGCAGAGGCAGTGCTGTAGTGCTTCCAGCTTGGGACTGGTGTGGAGGGTACAGTTGATGAGGATGCGCAGGAGGAGGAGGCTGAGGAGTATGACATTCGGGAGCTGTAGAGTGTCGGTGAAACCCTGACAGAGGTAGGGCCTGCTATCCTTGGTGTGGGAAGGACGTGTTCCGTCCCTCGCTCAGACTGGGTCCCAGCCTCCACAATATTAATCCAGTGTGCCGTCAAGGAGATGTAGCGGCCTTGCCCACAAGCACTTGTCCACTTGTCTGTTGTTAGGTGGACTTTGGCTGAAACAGCGTTGTTCAGGGCACGTGTGATACTGTTGGACACGTGGTTATGCAATGCGGAGACGGCAAATCTGGAGAAATAGTGGCGGCTGGGGACCGAGTAACGTGGGACAGCAGCCGCCATCAGGTCGCGGAATGCTTCCGTCTCCACCAGCCGGAAAGGCAACATTTCTAGCGCTATGAGTCGCGAAATGTGATCATTCAGGACTGTGGCATGTGGGGCGTTGGCAGCGTATTTGCGCCTGCGTTCAAATGTTTGCTGAATGGATAATTGAACGCTGCGCTGAGACAAGGACGTGCTTGATGGTGGTGTAGTTTGTGCGTGGGCAACTTCAGGTGCAGGGCCGGAGGCTTGTTCGCGGCCAGCATGGACAGGGGATTGGCTCGCACGCACAACAGGCGAAGACGTAGCAGTGACATCAGCAAGCACCGCTCCTCGACTCTGTTGTACTTCCCACAAAGTCGGGTGCTTGGCTGACATGTGCCTGATCATGCTGGTGGTGGTCAGGCTGCTAGTTTTCGTACCCCTGCTGATACTGGCATGGCAGGTGTGGCAAATGGCCTTTTTAGAGTCTTCTGGAGCCCACTTAAAAAACTCCCAGACTCGGGAAGACCGAACATTTGCACAGGCACCTTGAGTCGTGTTGTTGTTCCGGGGAACGGTTGCCTGCCTTCTGCCTGCGGACACGACCCTGCTTCGTACTGCCTGTTGGGATGCTACGCCTCCCTCCCCCTGTGCACTGCTGTCCTCGCTCTGCATATCCTCCTGCCATGTTGGGTCAGCTACTGGATCATCCACCACGTCGTCTTCCTCTTCCGCACCCTGATCCTCCTCCTGACTTCCTGGCAATTGTGTCTCATCATCGTCCACCCCTTGTTGAGACACTTTGCCAACGTTCCGTTCGTGAGAACGTGGCTGCTCAAATATTTGGGCATCTGTACATACCATCTCCTCATCACCCACTTCAAGAGGAGGTGGCGACAGGCAGATTCTGCGAATGGATACGTGAACAGCTCTTCCGATTGTCCTAGTGTGGGATCAGTAATGTCCGTGGACGTGAACTCGGCCTGGTGGTAGGAAGGAGGATCAGGTTGGGAAATGTGCGGTGCAGTATCACGGCTACTGACACTTGACCGTGTGGAAGACAGGGTGTTTGTGGAGGTGCCCATCTGACTTGAAGCATTATCCGCTATCCAAGTAACAACCTGTTGACACTGGTCTTGGTTCAACAGCGGTGTACTGCTGCGGGCCCCAAGAATTTGGGACAGGACGTGCGAGCGAGGAGATGTGGCCCTTTGTTGTTGCGAAATTAGTGCTTGCACACGACCTCGGCCTCTGCCTGCACCACCATCACGTCCACTTCCTTGTTCCTTGCCAACGCCCTTGCGCATTTTGCCTGTATAGAGCGACAACTGTCTGGTGACTGTAGAGGTCACAGGAGATTAGGATTTTAGGCCCTAACCTGTATCAAGGTAGTAATTACAACAGTCTGGTGACTGTAATGGTCACAGGAGATTAGGATTTTAGGCCCTAACCTGTATCAAGGTATGACGTACACCAGTCTGGTGACTGTTCAGATCACAGGAGATTAGGATTTTAGGCCCTAACCTGTATCAAGGTATTAAGTACACCAGTCTGGTGACTGTTCAGATCACAGGAGATTAGGATTTTAGTCCCTAACCTGTATCAAGGTATTAAGTACACCAGTCTGGTGACTGTAATGGTCACAGGAGATTAGGATTTTAGTCCCTAACCTGTATCAAGGTAGTACGTACACCAGTCTGGTGACTGTAATGGTCACAGGAGATTAGGATTTTAGGCCCTAACCTGTATCAAGGTATAACGTACACCAGTCTGGTGACTGTTCAGATCACAGGAGATTAGGATTTTAGGCCCTAACCTGTATCAAGGTATGACGTACACCAGTCTGGTGACTGTTCAGATCACAGGAGATTAGGATTTTAGGCCCTAACCTGTATCAAGGTATTAAGTACACCAGTCTGGTGAATGCAATGGTCACAGGAGAGTAGGATTTTAGTCCCTAACCTGTATCAAGGTAGTACGTACACCAGTCTGGTGACTGTAATGGTCACAGGAGATTAGGATTTTAGTCCCTAACCTGTATCAAGGTATGACGTACACCAGTCTGGTGACTGCTCAGATCACAGGAGATTAGGATTTTAGGCCCTAACCTGTAGCAAGGTATTAAGTACACCAGTCTGGTGACTGTTCAGATCACAGGAGATTAGGATTTTAGGCCCTAACCTGTATCAAGGTATTATGTACACCATTCTGGTGACTGTAATGGTCAAGGAGATTAGGATTTTAGGCCCTAACTTGTATCAAGGTATGACGTACACCAGTCTGGTGACTGTTCAGATCACAGGAGATTAGGATTTTAGTCTCTAACCTGTATCAAGGTATTAAGTACACCAGTCTGGTGACTGTAATGGTCACAGGAGATTAGGATTTTAGTCCCTAACCTGTATCAAGGTAGTACGTACACCAGTCTGATGACTGTAATGGTCACAGGAGATTAGAATTTTAGTCCCTAACCTGTATCAAGGTATGACGTACACCAGTCTGGTGACTGCTCAGATCACAGGAGATTAGAATTTTAGGCCCTAACCTGTATCAAGGTATGACGTACACCAGTCTGGTGACTGTTCAGATCACAGGAGATTAGGATTTTAGTCCCTAACCTGTATCAAGGTATGACGTACACCAGTCTGGTGACTGCTCAGATCACAGGAGATTAGGATTTTAGTCCCTAACCTGTATCAAGGTATGACATACACCAGTCTGGTGACTGTTCAGATCACAGGAGATTAGGATTTTAGGCCCTAACCTGTATCAAGGTATTAAGTACACCAGTCTGGTGAATGCAATGGTCACAGGAGATTAGGATTTTAGTCCCTAACCTGTATCAAGGTAGTACGTACACCAGTCTGGTGACTGTAATGGTCACAGGAGATTAGGATTTTAGTCCCTAACCTGTATCAAGGTATGACGTACACCAGTCTGGTGACTGCTCAGATCACAGGAGATTAGGATTTTAGGCCCTAACCTGTAGCAAGGTATTAAGTACACCAGTCTGGTGACTGTTCAGATCACAGGAGATTAGGATTTTAGGCCCTAACCTGTATCAAGGTATTATGTACACCATTCTGGTGACTGTAATGGTCAAGGAGATTAGGATTTTAGGCCCTAACTTGTATCAAGGTATGACGTACACCAGTCTGGTGACTGTTCAGATCACAGGAGATTAGGATTTTAGTCTCTAACCTGTATCAAGGTATTAAGTACACCAGTCTGGTGACTGTAATGGTCACAGGAGATTAGGATTTTAGTCCCTAACCTGTATCAAGGTAGTACGTACACCAGTCTGATGACTGTAATGGTCACAGGAGATTAGAATTTTAGTCCCTAACCTGTATCAAGGTATGACGTACACCAGTCTGGTGACTGCTCAGATCACAGGAGATTAGAATTTTAGGCCCTAACCTGTATCAAGGTATGACGTACACCAGTCTGGTGACTGTTCAGATCACAGGAGATTAGGATTTTAGTCCCTAACCTGTATCAAGGTATGACGTACACCAGTCTGGTGACTGCTCAGATCACAGGAGATTAGGATTTTAGTCCCTAACCTGTATCAAGGTATGACATACACCAGTCTGGTGACTGTTCAGATCACAGGAGATTAGGATTTTAGGCCCTAACCTGTATCAAGGTATTAAGTACACCAGTCTGGTGAATGCAATGGTCACAGGAGATTAGGATTTTAGTCCCTAACCTGTATCAAGGTATTAAGTACACCAGTCTGGTGAATGTAATGGTCACAGGAGAGTAGGATTTTAGTTTCTAACCTGTATCAAGGCAGTACGTACACCAGTCTGGTGACTGTAATGGTCACAGGAGATTAGGATTTTAGGTCCTAACCTGTATCAAGGTATGACGTTCACCAGTCTGGTGACTGTTCAGATCACAGGAAATTAGGATTTTAGGCCCTAACCTGTATCAAGGTAGTAAGTACACCAGTCTGGTGACTGTTCAGATCACAGGAGATTAGGATTTTAGGCCCTAACCTGTATCAAGGTATTAAGTACACCAGTCTGGTGACTCTAATGGTCACAGATTAGGATTTTAATCCCTAACCTGTATCAAGGTAGTACTTACACCAGTCTGGTGACTCTAATGGTCACAGGAGATGAGGATTTTAGTCCCTATGTCCTAACCTGGATCAAGCTAGTAAGTACAACAGTCTGGTGACTGTAATGGTCACAGAAAAGCTTGGACTCCGATCTGGATCACCCTGCCTATATCCTCCGAGATTAGTCCTGAGAAGGACTGTTGTGGTCAGCTTAGCAACAGTTTGCAGCCCTGCTCCGGATCTACCTATGAGAAAGGCAAATCTGTCCCTAAGCAGCAGCAGACACTGTCCCTACACTCACTGTCTGGATGACTGTGTGCAGAGCACAGCGCGGCCGGGTCTTATAAAGGCTCGGTCACGCTGTGCAGGCCGGCCAATCACTGCAATGCCACAACTAACAGGGCTGTGGCATTGCAGTGGTCTGCCAGCCAATCCCTGCACGTGGGCTGGCTCTCAAAAGAGCGCCAACATGCAGAGATGACGACCACGAGCACAGCATGAGTATCGCGAGATTACTCGGTGCTCGCCGAGT